>NW_004624821.1:7690056-7702446 GCF_000247695.1 Heterocephalus glaber | reverse complement strand
GAAACCACTGAGCTAAATCCCTGGATTTTCTAGAATTTCTTGTAGTTGAAATCATATGGCACATATAATTTTTGGATCATATTTTCTAATGATGTTAGAATAACTAAGAGATATGCTGAGTACACGAAAAAGTAATCAGCGGATTCTGTGTGTCATTTTAATAAGACATTCTTGTCCTCTTTCCTCAAATTTCCAAATTGAATTGTATATTTCTCTCTACAATGATGGCTTTACTTCTTACAAAGAAAGTCTAGGCCATGTGATACGCATTTTCTCCACTATCTTCTCCCTGGCACAATTCTTGACATATTCTTTGAGTCTTGAAGATTATTTCATTTTTACTGGGCTCTCTAATTCACCTGAAGTTTCTCACTTTGATTAAAGAAACAAATTTTTTGTTTTTTCTTTTGTGTTAAGGTTAAATTCCCTGTTTATACTCTTTATTTTATGGCTTTCAATTCTTACAATTAGTGATACCATAGGAATATTTCACTATAAATTCATTTCTGTTTTTCTTTTTTCTTTCCTTCTTTGCTTATTCTTTTTTCTTTTTGTGGTACTTGGGATTGAACCCAGGGATTTTGCACTAAGCTACATCACCAGACCTTTTTATTTTTTATTTTCAGACAGGGTCTTAAGTTGTCCAGGCAGGACTCAAATTTGTAATCCTCTGGCCTTAGACTCCCAGAGTACCATAAATGTAGGCATGTGCCACCAAGCCTGGCTTAAGTTGTTTTCTTTATAGTATGTCCTCTTTTGTATTCTTTTATTTACTTCTAAATATTATTAGATTTTTGTTATCTCAAAAAATAAGAAATTATTTTTATTCATCTGTTGTAGCCCCTAGTTAGTTCACCTTCCTAAAAATACTGCATGAGAGCATATTCTACGTGCTCTACAGCAAAATAAAACAGGCTAAGGAACAATATGAATGAATCTCCAAGCCATGCTGAATCCAAAAGCCAGATGATCCCATAGGCTGTGAAGTTAAGAAAGTGAGGAACCATCATTTAAAACATTAACACTAAGCTCTAGATGAAGAGTGAAGAGAAGTTGGATGGGGAGAATAAGAAAGAAAATGGAGTGAGGGAAGAGGGAAATAGTTGTAAATCTGAGAACACCCAATTCATTGAATTTTACATGACTATAATGATGCATAAATTAGAGACCATTGTTTCCTGTCATTAAGATAAGTTACTTTGACAGCTGATGTTTTCCTTTGTTGGCCTGGAATTCATGGAAGAGCCTTTGGACCAAGTGACTGGGACCACGTGGGATTCCCGAGACAAATTCAGCTACCTATGCTCAGCCTTCTCCCTTTTCCTCTGGTTTGAGCTGTCCAGTGCCACATGGCCCAGCACTTCTCATTTCTTTTCTGTGAAGCCTTTGTAATTCCCACCCTATCACATGACCCTGATCCACTAAATGAATACCCTTGGAAAGAAAATTTTAAACAGCTATAAATTCTATTATTAGCATTGCCATTATTTATGTTAAATCTTCTGAAGCATACACAGTATATATTAGTATTGGAAAGCCTTATTCAATAAATGCAGGTTCTGATTCAGCAGGTTTGGGCTGGCATCTGAGAATATGCATTTCTAGGAAATTACAAGAACACATTGAATGTGCTTGAATCACACTGTGAGCATCAAGGATCTAGCCCATCTTGGCCTTTATGGGCAGAAAAATGTCAAGGAGGAATGAGCTCAAAGATATGATTGAAGGCTGAGTGGAGAAAATATGAAGGTCATAGGAGTTGTCAGCATTGCACCATTAGATAGGAAAATCAACACAGATGTTACCTAATGGCATGTAATATAATGACAGATGATGTGGTAGAGAAAAATGCAAGCCAAATGAAGAGGATGAAAGAATGTAAGGAAAATAAAAACATGATTGACAAGTATATGTGGAGGATGCTATAAATGGATGACCTAGACTTCAAAAGAAGTAATTGTTGAAGGCTTGCCTAGGGAAAGAAAATCATCATAGCAACACTTATCATAAACAAACTCATCTTCTGTCTGTAACTCTAATCACAGATTCCTAAACAAATAAAATTAATTATCATATGTGTACTGCCAAGGTTACTGTTTTCACAATTTTAAGTGTTTTCTCACCTGTCGGCAGGAGAGTAGAACAGCTGAGCTTGGGAAGGTATCTTCTGATGGCTGTATAAAAAAAATAATAATGTTCTAGGGATCAGAAGGTCCTCAGCAATCTTCTGCTGTCCTCTGCTTGTGCTGTGTGAGCTCTCACGTGGTGGGCCTTCCCATTGTCTGCATGAGGTTCTAAGGGCTTCCTAGTATGCTGTGCTGAGGCCCCGTGCTTGGATGTGCCTTTGTCACAGCTGAAAGCTTGCTTGTAATTTTTGTTTCCAGCTGTGGTAAAAGTGAATATTGTTATAAAAGGAATTGAGGGTTTTCTTTCTGTAGGATCAAACTTGGAAAAGGGAGCATCAGTAAAATGAGCAATACTTACCCAACATTTTTTTTTCTCCGATTCTATTTACTTTGGGGGAGATAAGTTAAGATTCTTTTCCATTTATATTTTCTGCTCCTGCTGAGTCCTGCAGTGAAGGTACAATGCTGTGCATATAGGAGTAGTCAGTGTGGCTTTAATTTCAATGAATGTCAGAGATGGGTAAAGGGGGAAGGAGTGGCTTGGTGAACCCCACTTATGGTCTTTGTAATACAATATCAACTACTGAAAAGAGTGAAACATCCACAAGTGATTTCAGTTAAACTAAACTTGCTAGTATCCTTGTCATTCTGAGATTCAGTAGTTTATTTTGATGTTGAAGCCAGCAAATATTGCGAGGGAGATATGTGAGTGAGACAGGCAGGGAAAAGCAGTCCTTCGGGTATGTTATCGTACAGCTATGCACAGGGCGGTTGTTACTTGATGCTTATGAACAAACAGTGGAGCCAGTATGGAATACCTCACATCCCTCAGCATTACCTCCCCACATGCCTAACCTCATACACATCCACACTGAGAACCAAGAGCACTGAGATATTTATACACCAAATCATAGCAGCCATTGTTTGAAAGCTGTTCCTAGTGGGAGGGAAGACTTAATTTTCTGGCACTTCTGGACTGTCACGTGGGTGCAAGGTGGGCTTGGTTTGCAAAAGAGCCTCAAGCAAAGAAATGCTGAGGGACTTAAGGCTAGTGCCCAGTGAGGGAGCAAGGAGGAAAGCACACAGACAATGTTTGCTGCACATTGTAATGCCAATTTCATTTTGCCTGGGTCATTTTTTCTGATGGGCTCCTCAATCAAAATTATGTTTAAATGTAAGAAAGAAAGTAAAGAGGACAAATAATTACTGCAGAAAGGAATTTAGAGTTATAAAACTGTGAAAGAAAGCTTTCTATACTTAATGTATCTTTGATTGTAAATGAACATCCATTAATATAATTAGGGATATGTCAGACTCTTGAGAATAAGAACTTCTAGGAACATGTTGATATTTTCAGAAATCAGATTTTTTTTCTTTTTATTAGTAAACATTTGCAGTACATAATGTTTACATTCATCTTAGGGAGTAGGTATATGTACTTAATGTATCTTAATTCTCTCTCCATTGTTATTCTTCCCTCACGTTTCTTTAGTTCTTGTTTGTGATACATAACAATTACATTTCTTGTGGGTAGTTGGTACATGTACATGATGCACCTTAATTCTCTTTATGTCCTCTAAATCTCTTTTCCTGTAAATCTCCTGGTCCCCCTTCCATTTGCAAAACATGTATTTCTGTTTCCTTTATCTTTAATTTTTCTCTTTAATTTACTTATACTTTGGGTTTCTTATATAAGAGAAACCATATGATATTTAAGCTCATGTGTCTGATTTATTTATTTATTTAGGTCCATTTATTTGCATGCCAATGACCCAAATTTATCTTTCTTCAGAACAGAGTAGCACTTGACAATGTATGAATATCACATTTTCTTTATTCATCTGTTGATGGACATATTTTATGATTGTAAATTTTATTCTTTGATAACAAAAGCAGACACCAAAGTTGATATTCTTGTTTGGTGGTGAGCAAAGCTTGCAGTCAAACTGAACAGCTGTCAACAGGCAGCTCCAGTGTGTGTCTGTGGGAGTGCTCAGCATGTTGGGGAGCCTTCATCTTATGGAACCAGAGGGTCCCAAATTTCACCTATGTGGGAGTAGCAAGATTGCCATAATACAGTAGGAACAGCCCAGCTTTTCCTGCATGTTGCCATAGCTTGCTGACAGAGGTCTTCCTTGCTTCCTGTCTCCCTGTACTGCTTCTTTGGCTTCCCAGCTTGTATATCACTGTGTCTCAACTATGTGCTCCCTGGGCCTGTTAGTCTTCATTATCCTTCATCAGTCGCTGCTCAGCTTTGTTTAATAGACAGTGTACATTGCCAACTGTCTCTTCAGAGTCAAAATGGTAGCAAAAGCACTTGAAGTGTCTTGAAGATTAGTCTATAATATAGGGATATAGGACATGAGATGAAATGGAGAATGCTTGCTTCAGTCAAAGATGTTTAAATTCAGATATTTTGAAATGCTCAGATAAGATACATGTGCCAGGTATACTAAGCTATAAAGTGGCTTGTTTGGTAGTACACTACAACTCCAAATACTGATACATTCTTCAACATCTTTGTTTTGTTATCTTGTGCAATTAACTTATTTAAAATTAGTAAAATATATTTAGCATTAAGCATAGTGGTTGGTGCATAGTATCCTTTTAATAAACACTATTATTCTTAAATACATTATGTTCTGCTAATGGTCATGAACCCTGATGCATACTTTTCAAGTACTTTTTACCTCTATTTAATTCTCACAATGATCCTGTGATATAGTCACTAGCATATTCCTAATTTATAAATAGAGGCCCAGGAAAAATAATGTGCTCAATGCTGTACCATTCAGCAGGTGTTATAGTACAGAAATAAAGACTTATTCATTTCAGACCTTATATTTTAAACACTCTATACAGCAGGTCCTAATATACCAGTTTGTCAGAAGCCATAACAACATCTATGAAAACTGTCAAGGGCCGGGGATTTAACTCAGCACTGTGCCTGCCTCGCAAGCACAAGGTCCCAAGTTTGATCCCTGGAACCAAAAAAAAAAAAAAAATTGTCAATAATTTCTATAACAAAAAATCCAGAGACAGAAAACATGTAGGAAAATAAATAAGCATAATGTATTAGCTTTCTTGTGACTTGTCTATTAGCTTTTTATTGGCTCTCATTGATTTCAGATGAGCTGAACACATTTATAATGAAAGCCTAACTGTATTTGCTTCTGAAAATTGAAGGACTAATGTAGTATAAAAGTGAAGTATAATATTCATGTTATTTACATTCAAAACTTTAAATGATCTCACGCTAAAAATTATCTATTGGTGAACCTAAACCCTTAATGTTTTGTCTGATTGCCATAACTGTAACAAATGCCAGAGATAAGTCAACTCAAAAGGGAAAAGGTTTGACTTACGTTTTTGGAGGTTTCAGTTCATGACTGACTGGCCCTCTTGCTTTGAGCTTAGGGTGAGGCAGCACAGCATGGTAGAAGTGGGTGGTAGAGCAAAGCGCTTACTTCAGGGACAGGAAGTGAAAAGGGAAGCAGAAGGGGGCAGGGTCCTACTGTCTCCTTCAAGGGCACAGCCACCCATCGTCTAAAGACTTTCCACCAGGCCCCACATCTTCATAGTTGGGGGACACTTACAATTCAAAACTATAGCACCTAATGTCATAAATAAAGGAAATAATGGCATAACTAACTGAACCAAGTTTGGAAAAAGGATGATTACATGAGGCATGACTTCAGGGATAATTATCAATGGTTAAAACCACACAAAAATGGTAAAAATGTATGTGTTAACTTAGTTATATAATATCAACATCATAGCTAATATTTAAGTGAATCTTGTAAGCAAACAGGCTTTAAGGGTCTCGAGATTTTATTTCATTTTTAAAAATTTCCGGTGGTTCTTATTTTGGTAGCAATACAAAGCAATTACATTACCATTTAGTCTCCTTAAATTCTTAAGTACTCTATTGCTTATTAATAAATGAAAACTCATATTTTACTTATAACTTTATAATTTGAGAAAATATTGTTATATCTCTTCATTTGGCTTTTACATCATGGAAAATGAGAATCAATGGAACAGATTAAAGACTAATGGCTTTTGTTGTTAGAGGAATTGTGTTCTGTTAATGAAATCTGTATGAATAGTTTTTAAGATGACCATAGAACAACTGTGGTTTCTCAGCACATTCATTGATGGCATTCATATCTGTTACTCAGCCACGAAGATATTTCTTTTAGGAATATCTTAACAGTTTTGATAAATAAAGAAGACAAGATTTAAATTGAATCAGTTACAAAAAGATGAAATATATTTAAATTTAAATTTAATTTTTAATCACTTTATCAGCGTTTTGAACAATTATTCTATAGTTACTGTCACCCATGAAGATTCTACACCACTAGGATGTCTATATTAACAAGTGAAAAAGAAAAAATGAGTTGTCTCTTTATTAAAAATATAAAAGATAGTTACACAAAAGCTATTTTATCATTGCACCCTGAAAAATACCTATAAAAATAAAATTAAACCATCTTTTATCAAAATTGTCTCAATGCATTTGAAAATTAGTGATGATTTTGTCTTGAGAATGCTAATTAATGCTTGCAAAACTTTAATGTTCATATGCATATTATCATATTTATGAATGAAATGTTATGATATCTGAAATTTGCTTCAAAATAATGAAGTTGAGCATGAGGAATAAAAAATGGGTACAGATGCCATGTGAGGGGCATGAATTGATAATTGCTGAAACTGAACAGTGAATGCATGATTTCTTTGTAATAAATTTTCTAAGTACATAAGAAAAGTAAAGAGCAAGTTTTTAGTTCTACTTTTCATATAAACATTCAGTGCATGGACATATATTTTGCATTTATATGCATTAAGGCAGTGATGGGGAAAAAAATTGAAAGTTAATTAGAAAGTTAAAATGACTCATTGTGTTGAAATGGTAGAAAAGAGGAAAGATTTGTCAAAAATGACTCTGTTAGGTTTCTAATTTGAGACACGGTGTATAGATCTCAGGTTCATAATCACTTTTCTATAATTCCAAAATCTAAATCTCTGAAGCAGAAAAAAAGTTTACCAGTGTGTTAAGTAAGACTCACCAAGAGGCAAACCATTACTTTCAATGATGCAGCACTATTCAAAATCTTTACTCCATTTAGTATGAATGCTCGTGTATATATATCTTCTAGAGCTATTGGTTTATTTGAATCATTGCTCTAGAAAGGCCTGAGTGTTATATAATATGTGCTATGTGTGCCTCATTGTGTTTATGAAATCCTAAATATTCTAAATAAGAAAGCACATCTAGAACCAAGGGTTTCAGATGGAGATTATGTTCTATAGTGCTATGTAATAAGATGTCATCAAATACCACTTAGTCTCTTAAAAGATAAAAGAACTATGAAATAGTCAAGGTCAACCTTTCAGATAATTCCTTGGAGACGAGAATTTTGCCTGAGCACCAGGGCAATATGACCAATGATTGGCTCAAATATGGACTCATAAGAATATATATTGGACCGCAAAGACCCGAGTTCGATCCCCGATACCAAAAAAAAAAAAAGACTAGATATTTGATTTTTCTGTTATTAGTTCCTGTTTCTGATCCAATACACATGAAGAAATAGATAAGGAGTCCAAAGTAGGAAGTGGGGAGCTTTGACCTAAAAAGATAAACAAAGACTAGAAGATCAGAGACACTCATAAGCAATCACTAAAAAGAAATTTCTACAGAATTTTTTGCACAATGTGAAAAAGTAATTCCTCCTTGTCAATTCTAGTATATTTAAAATAAAAATAAATCTGCCACACCCATGAAAGAGCTAAAGTACCAGATCATTATGATGGAGTTCGACTGAGTTTTATCAGTTGATTTGCTTTGCTTGTAGTTCATGCTTTGAGAATGGTCAGCTGAAATCCCCATCAAAAGAAAAATTGCTATATTATGAAATACTTATGCCATGTAACTTTTTGTAGTGTGAATGCATAGAGTGAAGTAGGTCTTTATGATCTCACATGGAATTTTCAAGAAATTTTTTAATGAAAAAAGGAACGCCTCTAGTAATGACTGCCTTGATAGCTCAGATCAAGCTGAATATAAGGGCAAGCAGAAAAATTGGACAAAAACTGTTTTTAAAAAACCTGCTTTAAGGCAATAAAAACCTATCAAGCCAGTAAAAATTTACAGTGCTGGAAGCCAGGAGAAAAGGCAATCTATAAGCATCACCCTATTACTGGAGTCTACAGCCTGTCAAGAATGGGAGATTGAACGAACTTCCTGGACCAGCATGAAAGGAGCAAGGAAAAGATTCCAATATTGCCACTTCTGCTCAGCATCATATTGAAAGAGCTGATCTGTGCAATAAGGAAATAAGTAAAACAGAAATTAAAATGCCATTTTTGTGTATGTAATTGTATATCTAGCAAGTCCAGGAAAGCCTAATATACTTCTGTGAGGGAAATAATGATTTAAAAATGTGGTGTTAATTACTGTTTTATTTATTTCCATTTATCATGTACTAATTGTAAGCTTTCCCACTCTTAGGATATACCAGCAATAAACAAGTAGAGATATGGATAGTTTTCTTAATTAGGTGACTCAACAACATGATCCAAACTAAGTTTGTACATTTCTCCCCCAAATCTAGAATTAGATAAAGAACAAGTTCCTTTCACTGAAAAATGTCATTTACATGCCACAATCTGAGAATGAAGAATATTAATTGAACCTGGGTTACTGTTATTTCTATAAATTTTCAGTGGATCAAGACTAGAAATAGACGCTTTAAAATGAGAAAAATCAGGAGTTGATAATACTCTAAATTCAATATTAAAGTGTTTTACCTTCTTGGAGATATATGTAATTTTTTCTTGTGTTTAATTAAATGCAAGCCATTTTATATTAAATAAAATTCATTATTATTTCATCGATAACCAGTTGTGACAGAGAAAATGGTTCTTCATAGTGTTTCCTTAATTTTATGCCAGACTTATTGGTTTCTAACTGCATTAACACAATTTGTGTTGACTTCATCCTACATTTTACCTATTATAATGTTAACATGTAAACAATAGCAATGCATAAAGTTTAAAAAAGAAAACAAAGATTACCAAAGACACCCGTGAGTAAGAATAAGTTGAAAGGACCTGCTCTACTGACATTGACATGCTATAAACATTATCATTATTGAAACAGGGTGGTAGTGGCACTGGGCAAGACAACCCAGTAGAAATAAGAGAACAGAGTAAGTCTCATAAATAAGGGCATACAATTTTCACAGTGGGCACACTAGTGAAAAAATGCTAGAACAACAATACTTATTTAGGAAAATCTGAAATTTGGCTCACATTATGCACAAAAGTCAACTCCTGTTTCATTTTAGATATAAATATGAAAGGTTAATATATATCCCTTTTAGAAATTCTTGGGGGTAGATACCAAAGCAATGTCCATATAGGAAAATATTAATAAATTGGACTCTGTTAAAGTTTAAAACTGTGGTTCAGCAAAACTGAGATGAGAAGTGAAAGAGTATATCCAGAAAAGTACTTGTATCCAAGATTATTGAAAAGTTTACAAAATGATAACAAAAAGACTACCTAGACCAGAGATTTGAATATATACTTTGCAAACAAAAAGATATGCAAAAATAAAGTGGCCCATATCTATGAAAACATTTATTAATATGTAAATGAATACAAATTAATACAAATTACAAATTAAAATCAAAATTTTATAGCCATACATGTCCTGCAAAATA
This sequence comes from Heterocephalus glaber, assembly GCF_000247695.1. Next base: position 7,692,584 of record NW_004624821.1, on the reverse strand, counting down.
ACTGAAAGTCTGACAGCATTAGAAGTTAGGGAGCTTAGACACAAATGATGTCTATAATCCTCTGCTGATTTGAATTTATAACACCACTTGGAACATATATTATCATTGTTTTCCTATGACCTAGCAATTTCTATTAATAGGTAAATCTCCAACAAAAATGTATTCATATGCTCATAGAATCACCAAAAGATATGTACAGTAATGAGTGAAGTGGCATCATTTATGGTAGTTTAGAAAGGAAAATAAAGCATATATGCTTCAACTATAAAATAGATAAATTGATGGTACAGTCATGCAATGGATAGTAATGAAATGTAACAAAATGATGCTACAAACATCACTACTATCTCACAAAAATAATGTTGACTGAAGAAAATGAGACATAAAATAAAACATGATATATGATAAATATGCAGATGTGTCTAAAAGGCACAATAATAGCTAACTTTGGAGAGGGAGAGATTTTGATGTGAGGGGGTAGCCTAAGTAGCAATTTAGATGCTGGCAATGTTTATCTTTTAAATTGGGTGATATATGAGGTGTTATTTAAATAGTAAGTTGTGTTTTATGCAGTATGTATATTTGCTCATAACCTTTGTTTTTATTAAATAGGGAAAAAAGAAAACCATGTGTATACTAGAATTAAATTTTTGACTGAAGTACATTTTTACACACACATATATGTAGATACATGTTGTGGAAAGATAAACACCCATAGAACTTATCTCTTTGTGAAAGGAATGCAATAAAGTATTGATTTCTCTGTATACTACTAAAATTTTGCTAGTATGTGATGAGAATATCTTCATATTTTATTTTTATCCTTGCTCATATGAAAATAATTTTAATAAAATTTTTACAAGTTTCAGATCTTTACTTTGGGTCATGAACTGAAATATCTCCTCCTCAAAATTTATATGTGGGATCCCTGATCCTTAGATGGAACATTTTGGGCATAATTAGGTTTACATGAAAACATGAGAGTAGGCCCTGATGAAAGGATTAGTTTTCTTACAAAAAGAGACACCAGAGAACTCTCTCTCCCTGAAATGTCAGAACACAGTGAGAAGTTAGCCATTTATAGAGTCATCACTGGAAACAAAGTCTTACATCTTGATCTTGGACCTTGAGTCTTCAGAACTGTGAATTCTCTAGAGTTTCTCTGGAGTGTTGTGATTAAATTTGAAATTCCACTAAATGCTAGCAAGAAATACAGACAAGGTTGGGAGGATAATTGTGACCTGATTTATATATAGGCACAATAGGAATGAGAGTTGGTATGGAAATAAAGGTATCAATTTATAGGAACAAAAGTAATAGTTTTTAAGGTATCCTATTTGTAGAATATTGACAAGACAGGAAACCATAAAATCCAACTTGGGAGGAATTTGAACATAGATATAAGTTTATCCTGTGTCCTTAATATCTCACCTTATTGGGAAGAGGAGCCTTCTGGGCTGCCGTTCCACTGCCCCCAGTGCTGAGGAGCAGAGCTGCCCCCAGTGCCGAGGAGGAGCCTTCCAAGATGCCATACCACTGTCCCCAGTACTGAGGCACAGAGTCCCCCCAGTGCCAAGAATGTGAGCCATGTGGACATCAGCAGCACAAACCCCTTCCCCCCATTGAAATGAGAAGACACTTAAGTCTCAAAACCACACTTCCAGATCACCTAAAGCAACCCCAAAGGGCAACAAGATGGAACAATCTGATACTCAAATACCTGGACTCCCTGAACTGGCAACAAAAGAGGATTTGGAAAAAATGAAACCAGAAATAATTTCTCAGATAACAGCAGGGATTGTGCCTATAGTGCAAGATATGAATCATAAATCTAGAGTAGACACAGATTAAAAAAAAATAGAGGAGCTGAGGAACATGATTGAATCCAAACATAGGAAAAAAGTGGAATCCATAAAACAGATGCAAACAGATTTCCAGGAGATTAAAAACTCCATTAAAAGATTATGCAACAGAATGAGCAAATGTGAGGACAGAATTTCAAATATAGAAGATATGATTGCAATTGGTGATCAGGAAAAGAAAAATTTCTTAAAAATAGTAAGGGACCATGAGAAATCAATCCAGCAGCTGCTAGATGATCCAAAGAAGAATAACAAAAGACTGATTGGAATCAATGAAGAAACAGGAGAGAGTGCAGACTACATAAAAAAACTGTTCACAGAAGTGATGGGAGAAAGCAGGGGAAAAGAACTTGACATATAGATAAGGGAGGCATATAGGACTCCAACTAGCCTTGATAAAAAAAAAAACTACACATAAGAATATAATAGTTAAGATTCCAGAAACCCAACAGAAGAACAAAATTGTACAAGAAGTTAGAGAAAAGAAAGAAATTACATACAAAGGAAAGCCCATCAGAATCACATCAGACTTCTCAACACAAACTCTTAAGGCAAGAAGAGCATAGAATGATGTAATTCAAGCCCAAAAGGAAAACAGCCTCCAACCCAGATTGATGTACCCTGCAAAACTATCTTTCAAAATTGATGGAGAATGACGAAGAGCAA
>NW_004624821.1:7599177-7625651 GCF_000247695.1 Heterocephalus glaber | reverse complement strand
GTCTTTTATAAGGCTATGAAAACTATCAGGTCAGTCTGTTGTCAGACAAAAACTGTTGAGGTCCCCCTAGTGAACAAAGACTGGAAAATATTTCCATGCGGCCGCTCCTCTGTTCACCAAGGGAAGCATGCCTTGAACTTGATAACCTTTATCTATAAACAAAACAGCTGTGCAATTGGACAAAAAATAAAGATACAAGACAATTTATAAAACTAGAATGCACTCAAATATATTTAGCCCAATGGAATTAAAATATCTTTATAATTTTAGGTTTATAATTATAAATAAGACTATTTAAAAATTTTTATAAGTCAATTAACAGAGATCTCTTGTAGAATTAGAATCGGAATGAAAACTCTATTTCTATAAACCTTTATAACTAACTTAATACCAACAAGCAAACATATATATTTCCTTCACAAATCACTTTTGCACACCTTCTTGACATACCTAGGCCTTTTGTTCTTGTCCTTTTAACCAGACAAACATATAAAATCCTTTTATATCAAAAATATATCTTTTACTTATAGCTTTTTAAATATTTTGTCTCCAACTCACTATAAACCTTTTATGAGGCAGAGAGTCATATGGTCTCTGTGACCTCTATCTGCCTAGCCTAGCTGAGAGTCCCACTGTGGGAAATTTTTTGATATAGACATTAGGATTAGAGAAGAAGGAGCCTAAGCATTTTTTAATTTGAGAACAATCAAAGAATGAGAAGAGCACATGTACTCTAACAATGCCCTCAGTCCCAGCAACCTCTCAGGCATCTGTGTGGGTGGGGCCAATGTTGGAAGGGTGGGTAGCAAGAATGGGTGTGGGTGGGGAAATGTGAGATGGTGGGGATGGGGGAGGAAGAGGTAAAAAAGGGTCACAAGATGCTGGAGGAGGAGGATCACAAGATGGTGGAGAAGGGCCATGTGGGGTGAGGTGGGAGGGGACAAAGGAGAGGTACAAGATGGTGGAGGAGGAGGGTCACAAGATGGCGGGGGAGAAGAAGCACAGGATGAGGCAGAAGGGTTTAGAGGGTTATAAGGTGGGGGAAGTGTGAGTGGTGAGTGATCAGCTGGATTGAATGTGTTGGAATCAGGAGTGGAATCGGGAAGGGTGGATGGCAAAGCTCAGGTAGGAGTACTTGAGAAGGAGAACAGGTTTGACAGAGGGAGGGTCAAGAGCGTAGGTAGAAAAAAGGCTTGTACATAAGGGATTTCTGACCATTTGCTATTGTGCTGACAGAAGTTGTGTAAATCACGTAGTATGTTAAAATCGAAAGTGCCATTTTTGGGTCGTGGAAACCCATTATCTAATTTATACTGAGGCCAAACCTGATTACAATAGAAAACAAGTCTTTTTGGCTTAAAGTCTGGTCCTAACAATCCGAGGGGTTTAAGTTGTGCCAGGAGGCAGCCCAGAGGTGTTGAGGGAGGGGGTTTGGATTGTTGGGCCCCCATGTTAGAGTGGGTGAGGAGGAGGCAGCTCCCTGGGAGAAGGACAAAGGAGAGAAGCATCATTGTCTCCTTTGACAATCTCCAAGTAAGTCTCCCAGAGGGAGAGAACGAGAGGAGCCGGGCTAATGGGACATCTCTCAGGGGCATGGTCCTGGGCCCAGTGGCTGTGGAGGATTCTCTGACCAAGCACTTGAACTTCTGAGAAGTCCCCAAAGGGAGAGCGAATGAGACAGAGAACCCAAGAAGAGGGAGGCTGAACTCCCCACTTACCCAGACATTGATGACCAGTGTGGATGTGTAGCATCAGCAATGGCAAAGGTAGAAAGCTCCAGAGGGTCCTGGCATGGCAGATATGGTCTGTCCAATAGAGATGGCCAAAAGGCCGATCAACCCCATCCTGCGGGGGATTGTCCATTAATGGACCATCAACCATCCAAGTCATGGCACCAGAAATGTCAGGTAAAAGGCTAAAAACCAAGACCAGACCAGGCCACAACAAGCCTTTATTAGGGGAACAGATCTGCCGGACTGTCTCTGAACAAAGGAGAGGCAAAAGCAATATGGCCAGGGCAGCAAGTGCCTTTTATAGGAGTGGGGGTGGGGCTTGTGGGAGCTGAGTTGGGGTTGAGTGAGGTAGTGGCTAGGGAATGGAGGAGCTGGTGATGTCGCTAGATGGTAGGAGGTTTGTATTAGGTTACTGTCTAGGTGGGAACAGGGGCATGCTGGGAAGAAGGGTTTGTTCTTTGGTGGGAGCAATCATCTTGGCATGATGTCACACAGGGGAGGGGACAAGGCACAATAGGAAGAGGGCAGCTACCATACATAATAGCTGCTGAGGTAGTGGGAGACCTATCACTATGTACCAGACGTGATTCTAGTCACTATTCACTAACCATTTCGTTTCATCATCACAATGAGGCTAGGCCTTGAAGTTTTTCACCTGTAACTTGGAAAATCTAGTTCTAGAGGAATCTCAGAGTTTCTTAGGGCTGGTCAATGGCCAAACCAAGACTAAGGAGTATGTATTCATCTTGTTTAGGTTCATTTTATTGTATTGGTTCCAGGGACATGTCTGTTCTTAAAAGAACTCTTCAAGTTAATTTTTTGAAATTGTGTTTCAAATCAATTAAACATCCTCAGCAAAACAGTGTTTTAATTGTACCTCACTTTAATAAAAAATAGTTATGCATTTATCTATTGTAATAGAAAATACCTGTAGCAATTACTTTTTGCCTTCTGTTAAAGATTTTAGACCTGTATATATTCTCTCTACTTCTAGATTTTAAGTTTTTTGAGGGCAGGGGTACTATGACCCATTTATTTCTCCTATAACAATTCACACAGTTGCCTCCCTTTGAAGGAGTAGGAACAAAATAAATGTTTGCTGAATGACAATTTAAAATGAAGATGTTAGATCTTGTATTAGTTTTCTAGTGCTACTGTAACAAAATGCCACAGACTAGATGGCATAAACAATGAAAAAGTCTTACATTTCTCAGAGATGAAAATCTGAGATCAAGATATCCCCAGGCTCTGAGAGAATCTGTCCTGTGCCTCTTACTTAGGTCTAGTGGTTTGATTGCCATTTTTTGTTAGCCCCTAGCTTATAGAAGGATTACTCAGATCTCTGCCATCATCTTTCTATTATCTTGTCAGTTGTATGTTTCTGTTCAAACTTCTCCTTTTATGAGAATAACTGTCATATTGGAATAGATCTTGTATTAACATGCTTTTTAAATTTTTCTTTATATTATGATTGTTTTTCTTTATATTATGGTTTTTGTACATTGCTAATCCTAGAATGTCTGGCTCTGCCAGGGATAGCTAAATCCTGGAGATAGTAAATAACTTACGTGGGAGGGAGCATGACTCTAATTTATCACTTTCTTAATTGCTGAGACAGAATACCTAACACTCCCAATAAAAAGGAGGAGAAGTTTGTTTTGGCTCACAGTTCAGAAGCCTCCATCCTGCTTGGCGGGCGTAAACATAGAAATGCTATGGCAAAAGGGCCTTGGTACAGAAAAGATGCTCACGTAATGGTCGCCAGGAAGCAGAAAAAGAAAAGGAGCCAAGGTGGGAAATATAGTCTTCCAGGTTACACCACCAGTGAGCAGCCTCTTGTCTTCAAGATGTTTCCACTCCTCAGAGTTAGCAGTCTGCCACTTCCCAAGTCAACTCGAGCAGACATCAACACATTGAGTATTGCAAAGAGCTGTACATGGTGTGAAGGTTATAGTACTTTTGTACTGGCAGTGAGCTAAGAATTATTAAGATTATTTTTTAAAAGTTAGAAATGCAAACACAAAATAAAAACAGAAATGCAACAGAGACTATATGTGGTGATTTACAGAAATCATTCATGAACTCTGTCTCACATTTCCACCCTATGAGATTAGTATAATTTACTATCCTGTGAGTAATTTCCCATATTAAATATAGTCCTTGAAAATTTTCCTTTTTATATGCAAAGAATATCCTGAAGGAAATATAGCTTGTAAATATCCACAGATTAACTTGAATTTTATTCAACAGAAGCTAGAGCAAACCAACAAAAACCACAGAATCTTACTCACTATACTCCCCAAAAAGTGATCTACCAATTAAGTTTTAACAGTGTTTTATTAATTCCAAAATAAAAACACCTTGTGTTTTTTACACTTTAGTTAATGTAATTAATTTGGATGTTCACCTTAAACTAGTGTCTTGAAATTAAGTATTGAATGGTGATTACATTATAGAAAGTACATATCCAATACAAGGAAGTATTTTTAGCTTAAAGAGTTCTATACTAACTATAGCTATACTACTAGCTTGCCTTAATATTAGTTTTCTCATTCTAAAAAGAAAACAGGTTTTCTGCATTACTCATTCCTTCATGAGCTTTCATTTACCTTTGCACGTTCCCACCAAAATCATCTTCCTATTGACATTCAGAATGGCCTTTTGACTTGTTTAAAATAGTCACTTAAAGATGAAACATATTAAGCCTGATTTGTTTAATGATGCAGGAATAAAGCCTGACATTTTAGAGACACACTTGTTCAAAAAAAAATCTCTTAAGTGAAACATCACTCTTATGCTTTCAAAAGGTCAACACTTTATTACCTTGTAACAGGTGGATTAGAGCCACTTGATCCTGGCTAATCAGTCTATCTTCCTCCAACCTTCTTGGTTAAAAACTTGCAGAAGAACATGTGTATATGGTAATGTGGCAAGATGGCAAGAAGAAATGCCAGCATATTGATTTTGTTATTGTTTTGGTCTTTTGTGGATCAAGGATTGGTATATGTGCAGAGCAAAGGCTAAGCTAAGTAGGTGGCATAATGCAGTATTTGATGGTCCACCTCCTTAAACCACTGTCTGGTCTTCCTGGTCATCATTCTTTTGTACTCCACTGGGAATAATTGAGCAAGAAACTGCCAAATCTTTTTTTAGAAAAGAATAGAGGTTTGGGAAGAAGAAAGCTAGACGTAGTTATGCTACAATAGTACAACTTCTCTACTGCCACAACATTTTAGGGAATTGCCCCTTGTGTAGTTATCATGACTTATATCTAGAGAACTGAAATCAGTTCTTCAGCAGGGAAAGCCCAAGTGCTCACAGATGGAGTTTGGGGACACTCAGAAAGATTTCTTGGAAAAGGGATTGAGTGATAAACTACCTACTACAAGAATAGTGGTTGGCCAGATGAAGAAAGTTGGGGAAAAGTGCATAAGGAGTGATAAAATCAGGATGTGAACCCACTGATTAAGATCGTTGAGCAGAGAGATCAATTTGTAAAAGATACAGTGTTCTAAGGGATCAATGTGCAAAACTTGACTACTATCAAATTTGTTTTAAGGAATAATTGTCCTTTCCCATTCATATTAATACATTAGGTTTATGGATATACACTGCATGTTTAAATTTTTTAATTGATTATTTGCTGAAATTGATGTTTAGTTAGTCATGCAGTGTGCTGACTTCAGGTATACTGGCCTGCTTCAAGTGCACTAATCCAAAATTGAGGAGGAACAAGCTCTTGTTCCATGGAGGCAAATCATAAAATATAAGTGGGGCAGATGGAGAGGTTTGCAAGCAGGGAGGGAGATGAATTGCTTCTGAGTAGGCTTTTGTGTATTGACAGTTCATTTCTGAAAAACATGCATAATAAAAATGTAATACCAGCAACACCCTTGTTATATTGATATTATGTTTTTCCATACTCATTTTCATTCTGTTGGTTTCTGGGCTCTTTAATACAAATTACTCTTTTCTCCTAAATCATGTCTTTGTTGGTATGGTATTTTGAAATATACATATTTTCTTCTTTTTCACCTTTGTGGGTTCCTTGGATGGTTAAAAAACCTATTTTAAATGTCTAAACCTTTATTTTCATTGATTTAAGTATAATTATACTTTTCTGATTCCCAATTCACTTGTAGATATCTTTGTTGCTTCAGAAATATAAGCATGGGACGATGATGCAAATTTCATCATCTTTCATGCTTTTTGAAAGAGAAAAAAAGTCCTGTAAAAACATTAGCTACTTAAGACATTAGTGTAAAAGCATATTCAGTATTTGCCATTGGAGATATATCTTACTTTTTGAGTGTAGGTCAGTAAGTGAACATTAAGCACAGGCATGTGAGCTCCTCTGTGATTCCTCCCCTTGTCTTCCACAGAATCTTTTCTTAGGGAGTGGCTGATATAAATGTTTTAATATTAGATCTTAAGTTTCCTGTGGATTTCTTTCATTGAAAACATCTTAGTACAGAAGAAAATATGATCTTGAGTCTAATACTGTTAATTCAGTATAACTGAATATATTATGCATATAATTATGAATGAAGGAATTTTTAGATACAGGATATAGAAATTAAAATTAGAAGTTACCTATGTGCCATTACTAAGGTATACAGTTGGTATTCCTAATATTTATGTTTATACCCTCTCCCATGGTAAGGCTGAATATACATTGTATACTTTTCACATGTAGTTGCCTATTATACAGTATGTATGTGTTTATATTATTGCTTAGTTAAGTGAAACAAAATGAAATTGCTATTGTATCAAAGCTTAAGTCATAAATGAAAGCCAAGTAAATAAATACAAAGGATTTTTCTGAGGCAGTTCTGGAAGTCCTCTTTTGTGTCTTTATAAAGTGTGATAAAAAATACAGTGAATGTATAAAAAGATACTAATCTAGATAACACCAGATACAGGTGCAGTGATGGGGAACTTTTCAGAGCTTTCAGTGATAACAAATAGCCCCTTGTGGCACACGTCCCATAGATTCACCACCACTGGAGAGGATTTTAAAATCATTAATAAACTACATGCAGAATTTTTGCTAAATATGGATGACTTCACGTGATGATAGATTCTACAGTTAAATTAACTCTTACTGTGTTCATCAGTCTCTTTAATTAGCTTCCACTATTTGGTTTATTTTAACAGCTTATTCAATTAGTATTTCTAAGACTAAACATGAATGAGAAGTCCTATGACATGTCAAAAAGAAGCTTTCTGTTTTGTAACTTCAAACTTTTCAAGGGAATGAGTCATATCTGATGTCCTTTTTGTAACTTTCCCAAGATTAGGTATGTATTACCTTGCTTTCTCACAGTGTGCTTGAGTAAATATTATGAGCTGATGAGATGAGTCTGAGAAGCAGGATGCTTTTATAGTCTGCACTTCTGCATAAACCATTGTCAGTGACTCCAGGTGGCCATATCAAAGACCGAGACACTTAACATTTACAGTCTCATAAAATGGGGATCACTTTGGAATCTGCAAGTGCAACTATAAGCAGACAAAAAACATTTCAAAACTGGTAACAAAAATTCCCTGATAATCCTATTACAAGGCCCTCAACCTGGTTCTCTAGCTTTCAGCTTTAAGAACTGTGATTTAACTCATTGCCACAATATGTTCTGGAAATTAATGATTACTCTTCATCAGGTGCTGATCATGGCTATCAAAACGCTGTCATGCATGATAAACACTCCAAGCCCCCTTCTCTCACCTCCCCAGCACACTTTTTTATACGGCATCAGGAGATTATGCTACTATTTTCTGTCATCTTCCTTTTTTATCGGGATAGTCACTTCCACTTTTTTCACTTATAAGTAAAAGGTTTTTATGACTGTAAGAGTAAAAAAAGTGTTTGGCTTTTATTTAAACTTTAAGAATTGAAAGAAGAGTGAAACAAAGTTTGTTTTTTAAACATTTTATCATGGTAGAGTCTATCACCTTGTGGTGATTAAGGTTGAAATACAGGTGAATGGAGTGATTTCTTCTAATTAGCTAATCAAACATATATTTTTTTCTCTTGGGGCAGTGTGGTGTAGTGATTGGGCCAGCGATTCTGAAGGTTTCTCTTCTTTCTTTGAGAGCTTCTAGGTATATGATCTTGACCCTTCTGTGCCCTCCTGATGTAGGTTCCCCTGTTATACAGACAAGTCTTAATGCCTATTTTATAAAGTTTCTTTGATAAAGTAGAGGTAAAATCTCCAAAAGACTTTGTAACAAATAATAACTATTCCTAATGTTATTGTTAAATCTCCTATTGAGTTATAATTTTTTCATGATTACTAAAGTATAATTAATAAATTCTGCCTATATATCACTTATGTGCATATATTTGATAATATATTCATTCTCTTCAGTTCATAACAATACCTCATTTATGTCAGAACTCTGCTTTTAAAAAGCTATGTTACTTCAGAAAGCTCACTTTAAATTTCTGATTTTAGTTTTCCCATCTGAACCATGAGGATAGCAAGAAGCCAGGGTTCATGTAGTCCCTCCCTATAGTAATAATTTGTATGCTTCTCTTCCCTCCTTTCCCTTTTTGAGTATGCATTGTCTTGTTTTACAGAAATAGTATATTTGAAATCATCAAGACTAATTCTTTGACTATATAAACTGCCAAGTGAAACTTAAAATTTGGAATATTTTCATTTTATTATTTTGCTGGAACACTTCAGTGATAGCTCTTGCATTCAGCCTTGTTACCTAGTGTTAAGATGTTGCCTGTTCAAATATGTACTGAATAAAACATTCAACTCATGTTATTTATATCTTCTGTATTTATTTCCATACTTTTTTCCAAATCTGAGATGTAAACTGTAACCTGTATTGGGCAGGCTTATAGCTTGGTGAAACAAAGGGACACAAAAGCAGAGGGAAAAACCTTTAGACCTTAAAATGGAAATAGAGTGCAGAGATGGGATTGGCAGATTGTATTTCTTTCCCTCTGTCTGTGTGTGTGTGTGTGTGTGTGTGTGTGTGTGTTTGAATTTCAGAGCTAAGAAAGTCTGGTATTTGCAGAAACAGTAGAATGGACTCAGGGTGCATGAGATCAGTCAAAGTGGAGCAATATGTGTAAAGATCAATAATTGTGCGATATGTGTAGGAGCAGTAGATGGTATAGAATTTCTATTTTTATAGATGTTAAGTCAGATTCATTGAAATGCACAGCAACTCTATACAGAAAACAAGATGCCGTCAATTGTTTTCTTGAGTTAATATGGAGCATAGAAGCATGCATCACATCCTTTTGGTGAATTTCCAAATCAGTTTCTCAAGACCGTCTGTGTTGCTTTCTGGACTGGTGCTGCTAATTTACATTCCCACTAGCAGCGTACAGTGTTCCCGTTTTCTCCTAGTCTTCACCAAAACTTACCTTTTGTCTTTTTAGTTAACAACCATTCTTACTAGGGTGAAGTGATATCCCATTGTGATTTTTGACTTCTGTTTCCATAATATTTAGTGATATTGAGTTTTTCATACACTTGTTGGTTATTTGTATGGTTATTTTAGAAGTGTTTATTTAGGCCTATTACTCTTTTTTTAAAAAGTGGGTTTACTTTTTTTTCCCCCAGCCTTTAGAGTTTCTTGTATATTATGAATATCAACCTCTTGTCATACTGTATATACTTTCTTTTGGTCTATAGGTTGTATTTCATTCTGATTATCGTTTCCTTTGTTACACAGACACTTTTTAGTTTGATACAATGCCATTTGTGTATTTTTGCTTTGATTTCCTATATTTGGGATCTTTTCCAAAAAGAAAATTTGTCATTCACATGTCTTACAGTGTTTTCTCTAGTATTTTCATAGCTTCAGGTCTTGCATTTAGGTCTTTTTTCCATTTCAAGTTGATTTTGGTAAGTGGTGATAAATAGGAATGATCGTGTTTAGTGAAATAAGCTAGGCATAGAAAACATGATCTCACTCATATATGGAATCCAAAAAGAGTGATCTCATAGAAATTGAAAGTAAACCAACAGTGTCTAGAGGCTGTGTAGAATGAAGGGGAAAGTAAAATGGAAAGGGACTGATCAACAGCCACTTCTATTTAGATAGGCACAAGTTTGGTGTGCATTCACACAGTAGAATGACTACAGGTAACCATAATGTGCTGACTGTATATTTCACTTGACCTTAGTCAAAAGGCTGAGAAGTGATGACTGTATATTTCAAGGAGCTAGAAGAAAGGATTTTGAATGTTCTTACCATAAAGAAATGATGTATGTTTCAGGAAATAGTTTTGCTTAACCCGATGTAAATATTACCCAATGAATACATGTATCAAAATGTCATGTGATACCCCATAAATATATGTCATTGTTTTGTGTCAACCCCCCCCCCAAAAAAACACTGAGTTTCTATTTAAAGCAAATGATGAGATATAACTAAAGATAAATGTCATGCTCAGGTAAATTTTCATATATGATGACCTACTGAGGGAAGGTTGTGTGTTCAGATGTTTATTTTATATGGAATATATATTCTTTATTTATTTATTTATACATTGGCACATTTTAGGTATACAATACATTTACATTTATCATTGGGTGTTTGTACCTGTACATGATGTATCTTAGTTCTTATTTTTTTCCCCATTACCTATGCGCCCTTCACCCCCCACCACCCTTCCCTATTTACATAGACTTTGTTTCCATTTTTTTTTTCTTTTCTCATAATTTTTCCTTTCCCTTCTTCCCCTTCCCCTTCCCCTCCCACTAACCCTACCCCTTTGGACCTTTTCCTATTTCAAATTATCAATTATTCATTTTAATCATTTTCATCCTTATTTACACTTTCAGTTTCTCACACTAGAGATATTATAGGGGCACAGTTTGTAATAGCTAAGGTTTGGAAACAGCTCAAGTGCCCATGAACTGGAAACTGGATAAAGAAGATGTGGGTTTTTTTTTTAATAAAATGGAGTACTACTAAGCCATAAAGAATGAAAAACTAGAGTCATTTATAGCTAAATGGATGCATATTGAGGCCATATTCTTAAGTGACATAAATAGGACACAAATGTGTAAATACTGAATGGAACATATATTCTATTGCCATACTTGACTTCAAGGTACACATTTTAATAATAGTAATTCAAATATGTGTCCATTTGTTTAAGCTGTATGGTGACATAAAATATAAGCAGAAAATGATGTAAAATATCTGAAAGTTGATTCTAAACATGCCAAAGCAATACTTTTGTTGAGATAATGTTTTTTATAACTTTAATTTTATGGACACCTGAAATTCAATAATACAATAGAGTATAACTTCTCTCGTTTTCCATATCTATTCCCAGAAAGCTTATTTATACAAATAACTATTTATTATCTTCCATATATACTTACAACTATCTCTCATAATGTTTAGTATGAAAGCATTAATTATCCTGCAATTATCTCTCATTGAATATCCTTTTACAAATCAAGTTTACTATATGTCTCATATTAGTGTTGCCTCAAAAGACATTCTTCACATCATTATTATCCTCTTTTGAGTGTGAAATCTCTTTCTTTAAACTTAATTTTACCTTTTAAATTTAATAAAATTTGCCAAATGCAGCTACTAGAAATTCTTTGTTCGTTTTGCTTCTCTTTTTTCATATTATCTAAATATTCTTATATCTTCATAATTCTATACATAATTTCTATCTGTTCATTAACATTTATCCTGGATTATTGAACCTTCTACTTTCCTAATAAATTTTATAAAAATGTGTCTTTCTGTAGGGGAATAAACATGCAAACTGTGGTATGTTTGTACCACGGAGAACCTCTCAGTAAATGAGAAGGAATCTAATGAACTATTGACACTCAACAACTTGGAAGGATCTTGAAAGTATTATCAAAAGTTCAACTGGGTAAAGAAAATGTGAGTTTTTTATAAAATGGAGTACTACTCAGCCATAAAAAATGAGAAATTAGAGACATTTATAGCTAAGTGGATGCACATTGAGGCGATACCCTTAAGTGAAATAAATAGGACACACATGTATAAATACCAAATAGTTTCTCTGGTGTGAGAAACTGAAAGTGTAAATAAGGACTACAAGGTATAATAGGTAATGTGAAATAAGAAGAAAAGGGGCAAAGGGGAAGGAAGTGGGAGGGCTAGGGGAAAGGGTAGAAGGGAATGGGATTAATATGAGAAAATGGAAAAATAGGAACAAAATCTTTGTAAATAGGGAGGACTGGAGGGGTTGAAGGGAGGGCTGGGCAAGGCTGAAAAATAAGAACCAAGAGAGACTATGTAAAGGTGCAAATTTCCAATGATGAATGTCATTCTATTGTATACCTAAAATGTACCAATGATTAGAATGAATAATCGATAGTGCAAAATAGGAAGAAAAGGTCCAAAGGGGTAGGGGTAGTGGGAGGGGCAGGGGAAAGGAAAGAAGGGAAAGGAAAAATGATGAGAAATGGAAAAAATGGAAATAAAGTCTTTGTAACTAGGGAAGGGTGGAGGGCATGAAAGGAGGGCTAGGAATGGGGAAATAATATGAACCAAGATGCATTATGTAAAGGTACAGTTCCCAATGAGAAATGCAATTCTGTTGTATACCTACAATGTACCAATAAATGAATTTAATTAAAAAAAGAAAATAAACCAGTACTCTGCATCATATGGATAAACTAAAAAAAAAAAAAAGTTCAAAAGGATAAGCCCTTTTTTATTCCACTTACGTTACATTCTTGAAACATCAAAAAATGAATGACTATCCTCCCTGACCCTGAGCTGCAGGTGCTGTGACCCTCAGCCAAGGGCATAGATAGGCAGGGGAAGAGTAGGCCCCCTTCTTCCACCCCTAATGAAAAAAACAGGCATAGGCAGAGGCAGTTCTGGGCTGATCCCAGGTGCCCTGTGGTAGTGTGCAGGCGATATGTTGATGGCCACCCAGAACTCCCAGTGTCACAGTCCGTTCAGTGACTCAGCAGAGGTGTGACTGTCAGTCCTCCCTGCACCTAGCACCAAGAAGAGGTACAATCTGTTGATTGTTGACCATCTTCCATACCTTAGGGTGCTGGGCCTGTAACAGGGGACACTGACTGACCTGCCTCAGCCAGTGCCAGAATTTCAGTCCCTGAGGGAGCAGAACACAAATACAAACACTGTGGAAGATGGCAAGAAATTGTAACATAGGGGACGAGTCTTATATTTTAGGAGACTTCATCACACTCTTTTCCTGATATTTGAATAAGAGTCCCTGGATTTTCATTTTGCACTGAGCCTCACATGCATGTGTCATGTAGCCAGGGAATATATGCTTTGTAAATACCTTACCCTAATCTGTAGCATGTATTTCTATGCTCTGCAAAAAGAGTTTTTCACAGACCAAAAATTTTAAATTTTTGAGGAAGCTCATTTATCAATTTTTTAAAATTTTATGGATCACACTTTGATAGCATGTAAAAATCTCTTTTCCTGACATAGTTCATATATTTTTCCTATATTTTAATTTAATTTTATTTTATATTCTGCACCAGGAATCAAACTCAGGACCTTGCACTTGTTGGGCAGGCATGGTGCCACTGAGCTACATACCTGGCCCTTTTCCTACATTTTTAATCAAAATTTTGTTGCTTTCTATTTCATATTTTGAGATTTATGATCCAAATATTATGGACAATTTATCTTTTCATTTATGGTCTCAATTTTAAAAAAATGATTATACCCAATTTTACAGTACTATCAAGTCAAGAGAATTCCAGTTTCACTGAATTCTAGCCAGGATTATGTGTTGTATTATATGTTTAAAGATTTTTGCTAGCTGAATGAAGAAAAAATGGTAACTCATAGCTATGAATACAGTTTTAAAGTAGTCTTATCCATTTTCTTATTGTTATACCCACTGTTTTTTGTTCAGCACCAGCACAGAATATTCTTTGCCATTTTTCACTTTATATATTCTTGCATGCTTACATATACAATGTGTCTTTATAGGTTGGACTTATCATTTGGTTATATTTTTTAGCTCATTTACATTCATAAGATAATTCATATATTTGAATTTAAATCTACTTTTTAATTTATTTGGGCCCTATTCACCATGAAAAGGGACTAGGATAGTATGAATAACAAAAGGTAAAAGTGTCTAGTTATTAGACATGTTTCTTATAGAAATAAATAATAAACCATATTATATGAAGAAAAAATTTGTTGGGATATGAATTTTATGTATTTTCTGGCAGTTTTATAAATTTTAGATGTTCACAGTTTATCCTTTATTCATAGTGATAGCAAAGTGATAGGTCATGTGATTATTATTTTAAACTAGCTTAAATTACACCCATAGCTATTAAAATGGAAAGCTGTAGAGAGAAAAAAAATCCATATCTATGTCATTTATTTACTGTGGATGGACAGTTTGTAGGGCCAGGGATTTAGCTCAGTGGCACTGCACCTGCCTTGCAAGCACAAGGTCCTGAGTTTGATCCCTGGTACCAAAAGAGAAATGAAATGAAATAAATAAAAGTTTGTAGCTTCATTAAAAAAAAAAAAAAACCACTGCAGAGGCATAAGGTAACTTACAGAAGTCAGTATTATACATATTGATATTAAATTTTGGTTCATTACCAGATTACTCCAGATGGGTCCTGTGAGCTTGTTCTGTGTCATTAGGTTACTACTTTTATAACCTGGAGCCTTAGAATGCATAATATTAGTGATTGCTTTATCAATTTGTAGCTGCTCACCATTCTACTCAGTGACCAACAGGAAATCCCTCAGCACATAGTCAGCGAGGTTACCCCTAGACATTCCAAAGGGGTCTTCTTCCTTATTAAAGTGAAATGAAGATTTCTAACATGGATTTAAAGGAAAGGAACAGAAAATAATTATCCACAAAACACCTATTTACTACACCTTGTAATTGCAGCTGTCATCACAGGGAACACGGGTCAGAATAAAATTAGCACATGCTACAGTACCCAAACACAGGGGCTATGCCTTCTCATAGATAGAATGTCAGTTTTAACTTCACTTTTCCCATCTTTTAGATTTGATTTTCAACTCTGACTGTATTTGAATATTATTAATATATTTGCCCATGAGTAATTGTTTTAGAAATTACTTCTCAGTAGCAATTTAAAAATTTCAAACTGTGATGGCAACACTTACCAAGAATACTGTTTTTTATTGCTTCATTACACCCACTGGGCCATTTTTATTGTTGAATTTAATTGGTAAGTGTTCATTTTCAAATAATGCAAACATATCAGTGCAGCAGTGTGTTACAATGAGTTCAGAGTAACAGATGGCACGTGAGGGTTAGCATATAGATAGCTCTGTGAGGACAGCTCACTTTCCAGGTTCTGAGCACTGTCTGGAAGGCAGTGCCTATGCTTAGGGAGCAACAGGACACTTGCAATGGGATACAATGCACTGTAGCATCACCTGCTTAGGACTCGGATCTATGTCTTTTAACTGCTACTTTTGTTATTTGTCAAGCAAAGCAACTTTGTGCTGTTTACATCTGGTTTACTATCTTCACCTGAAGAGAGGTGCACAGAACAAGCTTCAAGATGGAAGATTTCTGATGGGGAGTAGGAGGGTAAAGACTCATATTGCTGTAATCTCTCTCTCTCTCTCTGCCTCTCTCTCTCCTCTTTCTCTTTTTTCTCTCTCTCTATGAATCACTTAATGAATATTTACATTAATAGATTACATTTGTAGATCTACAAATCCACAATCCAGTCCAAATTTGCCCAGAATTATTGCAACTCCCTAATTTCTTCTCTCTCTTCCTCTTGGGGCCCTTTCATCCTCACTCACTTATTCTATCAGTTATTCCTTCTAACTCTAGGTTCAAATATACTAAAATGAATTAACATATTTCTGTGAAATTCCTTTTAATTACAAGATCTCAAAGATGTAGCTGGAGGAAAGCAAAACTGGTGCTTGCTGTGGGCCTTTGCTGTTGGGTTTTCTCGTGGGCACCCCAGATGAGATGTCTTGAGTGGCATTTTCTACACTGAACAATGCTTGCTTCCTAAGGAGGTACTATTCTGAACACAGGAGACAAGATTTCTGTTGCTTACAGTTGATTCTGCAGAACATTAGTAGTATGATAGATCCTTTCTTAGAAACCCAGTTAGAAAAGCTGGTGGTAAGAAGAGGTCAGTGGTAACATTGAATTCAGTTTTAGTATATGAGTGAAACTGACCCTGAAACACAAAAATTTTGACAGTGAAAGAAATTGTAAAAGTTTTGCATTTACTGGTTAAGGAGTGATTTGGAGAGCTTTTGGAGAAATAACAAAAGTTTTACTTTTTCTGAAAAGCCTAGAAGCCTATTACACTTTCTAGTAAGACTTCCTCTAAATCAGTATCCATGCTCTGTTTACCAACAATCGGGTTGGTTTATCTGTAATGCCATTCCTTTATGGATTTCTTTGTTTATTTATCTTTGTAACCAATGTCAGCTATGCAGAGAATCTGAACCACCACTCCTGATAAAAGAATAAATGAAATATGAATGCTTAAAAGCAAAATTATTCCTACTGCAATGAGTAGATCCTTCTTAAAACATTTGAACATATCACATATATGTATACAAACACATTTATACATGCATATCATAGTAGATCCTTCTCAAGATATTTGAAAATATTATATATACACACATTTATACATACAAATGATAATTTTGGTTAAAATAGGAGAGTGTGTGTATTGTTTCTGCTAATGCATCACACATTTATGAAGCAAAACTTTTATAGGCAGGAATTAGAAGGGAATACTCTTCAAATTGCAATGGGTCTTCTATCTGTCTGCTTCAAACCACTCTCTCTAGTGCTGCCAGAGGTAGCTTATGAAATCACAAATCTTTTCTGTTTTCACTTGCTAACAGAAATGTAATGCTTTTTTTGGTTTGTTTATGGAATAAATTTCAAAAACTTGGCTTCTGCCCTTAAGGCACTTCCATTCCTATATTTCTGAGACCTCTCCCTATGTTTCTGTTTTGGTATTGAAAGGTAGAGTTTGGGATTTGGATCACAACTTTATCAGTTTCAACAAAGCACTACTTTTTAGCAATTCAAACTACTGTTTGAATTGAAACAAATCCCAAGGGAATCATGCAATAAAAATTAATTCTTGTGAAAGAGTTCAATGATAGCCTTCTTCAGCAATTCAGGGACTCAGGATGCTTCAATCATATGGCCTCTCCACTGCAGGGCCCTAGGCCAATGAAGTTCTCTGCAGCCTGACAACAGAAGGGAAACAAGCCGGTGGGGGAGGGGGTCAGTCATTGCAGGAGAGGTTTTATATTTCATGAGTTGATTTTTGTGAATTAATTATGGTCTCTTAAAATAGTTTAAACCACCCAAAGTACCCCATTAGTTAGCATGAATTTGAGAAATAAATACGTATTGCCAGTTAATTGCAAAACATATGGTGTTGATTAGTGTTTAGCACTCTTATTTTAATAGCCTTCAATTAAATAAATGACTGTGGTATATTTCTAGACTACATTATGGCTGTTAAAAGTTGGTGCTAGGAAATGGTAACTCAACCAAGAAATGAGGAAATTTCAATAAAGAGTGGCCATACAATTTCTACAGAATTTACTCATGCCTTTGTATATGTGCAAATATTTTAGACTGTAGGTTCTCCTCATTTGGTGCAGTCTAAAGTGAAGATATCGTGACTTTAAAGCCAGACCCTGAATTCATAACTCAGCTCTGCCTCCCTGATCTCTGAAGTCTCAGTTTCTTCATCTATAAATTAGAGAGGATCCTGGTAAATACCTCATTGACAGTGTATTGAGAATTAAATGAATTGGTATTTGTAATGTGTTTCATTCACTAGTGTATGGCACCTAAGAGCTAAATACCACCTAACAGCTTCTGAATTATTAGGGTTTTAAAAACAAACTGGAAAAAATGACGTTTTTATGAATGTCATTCATAAAATGCCAATTAACTATCAATACATCTCAAATATGCTCTTGATGCCTATTTCTGTAAACACTTGTCTTGAACAAGTCATAATTTTATGAATACTGGGATGTGGAGCATCCAGTAAGAGCATTCAATGATATAAGATGCCATGATTTTAGTAGAAAATCACAACAGTGGGACCACAAGTGTTTCAAGTTCTTACCTTTAGCACATTTTCCACTTGTATACAGATCTACAAGAAAAAAATTAGACAAAGTCATAAGGTTGCCTGATGGTCATAACATCAGAGCAGAGAGAGTAAAAGTTCAGAACATGCAGCCCTCAACCTCTTTCCCAGCACAGGTGGTCAGGTCAATAGCCAGGTCTCATCTGCAGGACTGATCTCTTCAGGGAAGTGCTTTGATAAAACCAGGTGACATTTACCTTTTTCTTTACTCTGCTTCCATGGTTGACCAATCTCTTACAGTCAGTATTTTTCATGTCTCTAAATGTCTTTATTCAAGTTACATCAATATGTCTCTGAACTTGTATGAGTTTTGGAGAGTGGTTTCTCTCATGGTGATTTTTCCAATATTTTTTCAGACCCTTAATGTATTGATTTCAAAGATGAATTCTTCAGATACTTTCCTTATTTTGAAATTACTAAAGAAGAAATTTCACTTTCTAATTGCAGTGTACATTAATTAAACTTTCTTTATTAAACCATCAGAATGTAAACCTAAGTGGAATTATAACCCAGAATTTAAGCAAGTACCTATATCTGTAATCCCCGTCCTCTGGGAGAATGAGGAAGGAGGGTCTCAAGTTCAAGCCTGGTCTGGGCAACTTGGTGAGACCCTGCCTCAAAATAAAAAATAAATTTAAAAATAATCCTAGTAATGTAGTTCAGTGTGCAAACCCTAGATTCAATCATGAGAATGACCATTCACCCAGGAGAGTCCCAATTTATGCCTCTCTCCAATTTTAGCAAAGTGTTATTACTAAAAGTTATATTAAAACAAGCCAGCATGATTGTATCACAAGACTGCTGTTTCATGTCTGCTTGCAACAGAGACAATTCTCAGGTTAACACATGCTTCAATATGGAAGACACATCAAAACTAACTTTCCTTTTTCTGAAAAGACTTCAACACAGCATAATTAACACCATTCTTTCAAGGGTGTTTTTATCAGCTGGGACAGAAATTATTTCCTTAAAACAATGGATGTGAACATTGGATGATTTGCAGTGTATCATTGTAAAAAGAAAATTGTTTATTTTTTTTAAAAAATTGTATCATCTATGCTTTTTGCACACAATTAAAATTTAGCTTACACTAAGGCTGCAATAAAAGTTGTTCTGATAAGCATCGTGGAGTTAGAAATGAGTGTTATATGGGAAGATTATATCTAAACACTTTTCTACTATGCTATTTCATTTGGCTTAAATGTTCTCTCAGCATTTCATTTCTGTTCCAGATGATTGTTTATCTATAAATTATTCTTGAATATTCACAACTTTAAAGCTCCGTAGGCTTTTCCATTTTCATTACTGTAAGTTTAAATCAGATAAAGTAGATTGTGCTCTTATTTGATAGGTTAGAGATACAATGAACTGAGATTGATAGTAAACAATATTAGGTGCACAGCAGCATTACTGATTTCATCATTTCTGGAAGGAAATACAGTTTTATTTAAACATCTTTCAATTTACACAGACTTCCAATTTCAAACTAAAATATACTAGAAAAAGAAGATTTTTTTAAATAACAGTATTACATCACCATATTAAAAATGCAGATACATGGAAATAAAACTCTGTGAAATTTTGGAATGTGAAGAAACTTCATAGCAATCTACTCCACTTTTCTCATCTTGAATCTTGTACCATCAAGCAATTGCTTGAGTAATTTAATTCTGAGCAGTGTCAATCAAATGCAATAATCTCATTAATTAACACATGTTGCTAAAGAGTTGAGATCTACAATTAGAAGGAAATTAAATGAGAAAATGTATATTAAAATGGTCTATTAACTCTTAAAATCCAAGCAAATATTAGATTAAAAAATACGCTAAAGACAAAAAACCCTATTGCGCTGATGTCAATAAAGGTAAGATGAACACATGTGTAAAAATATCACTTTCTCAAATGAGAAAAGTTTGTAAATTGAAAGGAAACATATCACTTGCCCAACTCTCTTTGTTTTACAAATATGGATGGGGCCAGGGAAACAGCCAAATGGTTACAGCATTTGCTGGAGGGGTGATACAACTAGAAAATGTTAGGATCGAAACACTTTGGTGACCCTTACTTTTCATACAACTACTGTAAACTCATGATCAGAACTCCTTAAAGTCATCTTTAAATTCACCAGAGACCCAGAGCTGATTAAAAGCCACATGTTGACAAAAGATATCTTATGGTTTTGTACCTCTCATTTCTTATATAAAATATTAACCTAAATAAAAAGTGAATATTTTGCTTCAAATTGTCAATATCATACATAAAAATATAGAACATGTATATTGTTAAAAAGTGAACTTTAAAAAGTAAGCTACAAAGAAGGCGAAAAACTCACCAGTATCTCTAAGACTCACTATTTTGCTAAATTCTTTTTCAGTTAAAAAGCAACATTCAAAGGTGTAAATTACAGGTAATTCACCTATTCAGCTTTTTTTTAGATGGAAATGTATTTATTAATGGTAAACTATAAATATATTTTTGTAACATTCATTTCATAAAAAATCTTTGTTATTGAACATTCTTGGATCTGAATTTCAAAATGCTTGAGAAGGGCTGTTCCATCCTTTTCCTTTTAAAGATATTTAATTTTAACTATCATAAAATGATGAACAAGTATTAAAAAACAAAATGAGGAAAAAGCCCAACCAAGCAATGTCCTTTCTTAACAATAATACTATATTGCAACCTAAATTATTTTTGCCATACTTTAAACTCACTAGTTTTTTCATTAATAGAAATGGACTAAAGCCTAAACACATCTTCAATTTAATGATATCTCTTTATATACTTTAAAAATTGGTTAAATTATTTTTAAAGTTTTAATTGAGTCACAAAGACATAAAATTTGTATATATGAATTTCTAATGCTTATGACAGATATACACTATGGACTCTTTATATCAGATTAAACATTTATCTCATTTATCATTTCTTCATAGTAAACACGTTCAAAGTTTTTTCTTCTAGCTATTTGAAATGTATAGTACATAGTTAATAACTATAGGCCGCATACTGCGCAGTTGTATTCTAGAGCTTCTTGCTCCTAATTGTAACTTAGGACTTGGTAATTAACCTTTCCCCACCTCCCACCCCCTCCTCACTAACCTGAGCATCTGGTAATCATCATTCTTTCATACTGGGGATTAAACCCAGGGCATCACACGTTGTAGTCAGGCATCTACTTCTGAATCATAGCCCCGCCCATCACATTCTTCTTAGATACATATTCATATTCATCCTGTTCTGTTAGGAAACTTCAGTCTAAATATAATGCCTTTGAGAAATATGAATATGTTGAACTCTTACTACATATGAAAACATTTCTATTGTATTTATATCTAGCTATTTTCTGTCTACTTTATTGCCCCGCATTACTTTTTATTTTTAATAACTGTTATAATAAGTAATTTTCAATTTTGATTCTTTTTATATGTTCTAGAGTTGAGTTTTACAAGCCATAAACACCCAGGCTCATCATTCAGATAACAGACAAATATCGCAACTGGTTTTATAGTGAGAAATGACCACCACAAAGTTTCATGTTTTTATGGGTTTCTACTCTCAATGTCAAATTTGGCAAATACATTTGTCAAGGTATGGGAAATAAGTTTCTGTTTTTATGGCAAATCAGAATAATTGGTGGATTCCTATAATGACATATTGAGTGTGCAAAACCAAATCCATACTCTGAAGGAAAGGCGATCGTAGCCAATCAGTGACACCTGCCATGGATGTGTATCAAAGGATCTAGCTCTTCACAGGGAAAGAATGCACTCATTTTTCTACCTATTTTATTCAAATATATTTAGGATTATGGATGTAGCTCGGGTTTTTAAACCATTTGAGTTATGAAAAAATGACTGTGGCTATATAATAATTTGTTTTGGGCCTTTTTCATGATAAATACTTTTCCTGGACAACTTGGGTTGAATCCTAATTTTGGTATTAATGCAGTTGGTATAGTAGATACCTTTTGCTGCATAATAATATTATAGCAAATTTAATGGCTGGAAAAAGCACAGATTTACTACCCTTCCATTTCTGAGGATCGAGAGTCCAGATATTATCTAGCTGACTCCTCTGGCTGGTTGTAGTGATGACATCACCTGTGACTGAGGTCTTACCTAAAGAACCGTGTCCTCACTCATGTCACTGCCTGTAGCACTCAGGCACTTAGTTTACCTCTGGCTGGCTGTTGCCTAGAGATAACCATAAGCTCCTTGCCACATGGGCTTCTCTGTGGGGATGCTCATAATTTGGCAGCTTGATTCTTCAAAGCTACAAAAGAGAAAGAATAACTCCTCAGAAGATGGGAATTACAGTTTTATGTAATCATGTCCATGTAACCACGTATATACTATCACCTTTATGTTACTTTATTGATGGAAGCCACTCACAAGTTCTGGTTACATTCCAGGAGAGTGAACTATGGAAAGGTCTTGTCATCACAAAGTTGAAAGTATTGGAACCATCCTATAGCATATCCACCACAGTTTGGATGGATAAATTTTCAGGGATCTTTCTCTCGTAAGAAAATATACTTCAAGCAGCTTCAGTGTATTCTGAATCATCTGTCATATCTGCTGTACTGATAGTGAGAGGGGAAAGACCTGAAAAGAAACATTAAACTAAGAGCACTTTTGCCATTCATAAGCATGGTTATGGAAAAAGTAGATATAGGTAATATTATGAGAAAGTCTATATTATAAAGGAAACAGCCATGAACATTAGTTGAAATCATCCAAGTATGAGCAGATTTTGTTTTTGATGGTAAAAAGAATAAAATAAGTTGTATCCTGGGAACTTAAATTCTATGAATGAGAGAGGGATAAAACAAAGCTACCTCTTATAATAAATGAAAACTAGACATACCACTGATGAAGTTCCAAGCCCAGATCTTGTAGTATATACCACAGTTCTATTCTGTCTTAATGGGTAACTGGTTATCAAAAGCCATCTCATGGTCAGTATAAGTTATATTTTCACCCTTTCTCAAACTCTGCAGGGAACTAGAATGTTCGTTAACATGATGTACTAACATCCCAAGTCACTAAAAGTGCTGGATACAGGGAAGGTGCTTAAAATATATATGTCTTATCACTCCTAAAATATCTTCAGGGCACCTAGTTCCTTCCTTGGTATAAGTTTTGGCCGTATAGAAGCCAAAGCAATCTCTATTAGATCTTCAGAAATTTTTCTGGGATGAACCATTCTTAAGTTTTCTATAAGCTTTTTAAATGCAAAGGTAGATTAGAGCTTGCTGAAGGCACAAAATATTTGGTTCATTTTTAGTGAGAAAAGATTAATACTTTAAAAAGCCTTTAAAGAAAAAGTGGCTCCAGCCGCTGGCTCGGCCCAGTGGAGCCGTGTGGGGCCGAGTGGGGCCAAGCGGTTTCAGGCTGACCGGGACCTGCTTCTTCTGGCTAGCTCCACCAGCTTGCCACTAGGACTGGCTCCACCAGCTTGCCACCAGGACAGGGTGAGGAGGACCCCCCCGGGCATGCCCACCAGCCGACAGACTGGCCACACGGGTGCCTCCAACAACAGCCCCCCCCCCCAGCCTCTGACCTTTTGGCTCTGCAGCTACTTGGTTACACACTGCAGAGGCACAGGGGGGCATAAAAGTCATTATCCTGAGCAGCAGAAGTGAACAACAGAGAGAGGGCCTGCCTCAGGCTCCCTGATGAAAACAGCCCACTGGAAAAGTGAAGGGAATCTCTGCAATAAAGGCACACCAGACCACCGTGATTGGTAAGTTGGAGGGACAGGGAGCTCAACTTATCATCAGCTCCCATCAGAACCTGGAATCTGCCTGAATCTCACAGGTCTGGGACTAGCTTACTGAGACTCATTGACTTATAACTGCACACTGCTGCCCATGTTGTCTACTATGGCAGCAGAGACATACCCTGAAGGAGGCCCTTTTTAAAGGTGATAGATTAATAACTACTATAAATTGTCATTCTCTAAGATGTATTTGATGCTATGGTGTTGCTGATTGTATTACTTGGGCTAAAGGGTTGTGATTGATCTAAACAGTTGTCCTTCCTGGTATAATGAAAATGAGGTAGCCTCAGAGTCATTAGAGATTCAAAACCTAAAGACCAGCTATATCTGGAAGACACCTCTGAGAAGCAATCATTCCATAAGGGTTTTAAATACACCAACAAAGATACTTAAAATAAACAACTTCAAAATATCAACCCAGGAACTAAACCAAGGACAGTACCAAAAACAAAAATAAGACATTTGAGCAAGTCACAAACAAAGAAATCCACCACACAAAAGACAAATTCTGGGGGAAATGAGGTGAAAAAATCTGATAATCAACCACCTGGACATCCTGAACTGATAGCACAGGAAGTAACAAAGCAGATACATGAGGCTCTAGAAAAATTCAAACCAGAAATAATCTCCCAGATAACTACAGAGATGGTGAGCAGAGTGAGAGACATGATTAGAGGCTCTAGAAAAGAAACTGATAAAAAAATAGATGAGCTCAGAAACATGGTGGAAGACAGGAATGCCCAGCATAAGAAAGAAATGGAAACCATGATCGCCCAACATAAAGAAATGGAATCCATGAAACAGATTCAAACAGATATTCAGGAGACTGAAAACTCCATTGAAAACATGCAGAGCAGATTAAGAGAATCTGAAGATAGAATATCAGATATAGAAGACAGGATCGCAGTGAAAGACCATGAAAACAGAGATTTCTTAAAAATAGTAAGGGACCATGAGAAATCAGTTCAGCAGCTGCTAGATGATGCAAAGAAGAATAACATGAGATGGATAGGAGTCCATAGAAAAAGAGGAGAAAGCATAATTGACATAAAAAAACTGTTTACAGAAGTAATAGTAGAAAACCTCCCAGACAGAAGTAGAGAATTGGACATACAGATAAGTGAGGCATATAGAACTCCACCCAGCCATGATCAAAAAAAAATATACACCTAGACATATAATAGTCAAGATCCCAGAAACCCAACAGAAGAACAAAATTCTACAGGCAGTTAGAGAAAAGAAACAAATCACCTATAAAGGAAAGCCCATCAGAATCACGGCAGACTTCTCAACACAAACCCTCGAATCAAGGAGAGCCTGGAGTGAAGTATTTCGAGTCCTAAAAGAAAAAACTTCCAACCTAGACTATTGTATCAGCAAAATTACCTTTCAAAATTGATGGGGAAATTAGATACTTCCATAACAAAGAACACTTGAGAAATTTCATGAACACCAAACCAGCACTCTAAACAATTCTAAGCAATATCCTAGAAAAAGGTAATTAAGGTCATAACTCCATGAGACTCAACAGAGGGAAGCCACCAGGCAAGATAAGAAACTAAAGTGAAAGGGGGAAAAAGAAATAAGAGCCAACAACAGTAAAATATCATGACAAGGATGAGTCAATATATATCAATTATAGCTATCAGTGGACTCAATTCACTAATCAAAAGTGGTAGACTGACTGAATGGATTAAGAAACAAAATCCAGCAATATGCTGTATACAAGAAACAAAACTAACTGAAAAAGAAATTCATAGACTGAAAGTAAAAGGATGGAAAATGGCTCTCCATGTGACAGGGACCCAGAAAAAAGCAGGGATAACCATATTATTTGCAGACAAAGTAGATTTCAAACCAAAACTAATTAAGAGAGGCAAAGATGGTCACTACATCCTTGTGAAGGGAACAATCCAAGAGGAAGAGATGACAATCCTAAATATATATGCGCCAAATACAAATGACCCTAACTATACAAAAAAAATATTAATGGACATGAAAAACCAAATAAGCACTAATACAATTGTAGTGGGGGACTTCATTACCCCACTATCACAAATAGACAGATCATCTAGACAAAAAATTAAAAATGAAATTCAAGAACTGAACCAAGCTATTGAACAAATAGACTTAATAGATATTTACAGAGTGTTCCACCCCACAAAATCAGAATACACATTCTTTTCAGCTGCACACAGGTCATTCTCCAAAATAGACCACATGCTAGGTCACAGGACATGTCTAAGTCAATGTAAAATAACTGAAATCATCCCCTGTATATTATCAGACCATAGTGCAATAAAATTGGAGATCAATAACATGAGAAACTCTAAAACTCCCACAAACACCTGGAAATTGAATAACACCCTCCTGAAAAACCAATGGGTGACAGAGGAAATTAAAGAAGAACTCAGACAGTTTCTACAAGTAAATGATAAGGCCAGTACAACATACAAGAAACTATGGGACACAATGAAAGCAGTTCTATGTGGGAAATTCATAGCAGTGAATGCCCACATTAGGAATGCAGAGAGAACTCAAGTAAATGACCTAATGCAGAACCTCAAACTCTGAGAAAAAGAAGAGGATAACAAACACAAAGCTAGCACAAGAGAGGAAATTATAAAGATCAGAGCAGAAATCAATGCAATGGAGACTAAGAGAATGATCCAAAAAATTAATGAATCAAAGAGTTGGTTTTTTGAAAGAATGAATAAAATCGATAAACCTTTAGCCAACCTTATCAAAAAAAGGAAAGAAAAGGCACAAACACGTGCAATTAAGAATGAAAAGGGTGAAGTTACAACAGATCCAACAA
>NW_004624821.1:7545105-7579557 GCF_000247695.1 Heterocephalus glaber | reverse complement strand
GGCTGTCCTGTGGATTGCTGCCAGGGTGCGGAGCGGATGATTCGGCGCGTTCCATGGGACTCACATCCTTGGTACGGCGTCCGCAGACCTGCCTGTCTGTGGCAGGCTGATCTGTTGTATTTTTTATTATGTCTTTTATTGAGTCAGAAAAAGTTGCCTAGGAACTACAGGCTCCAAAGAAATTTAATTTGTTCAAATTACTATTCTGCTTCTGTAAAATGGTCTGTACCAATGTGTCTTCCTCATACAATATTTTTGCCCACAATAAAGCTACTGAGGAAACTGAACTAGAATAGACTCTATAAGGGATTCAATATTGTATAGATTATTTTCTGAAGATAATTATTCAGAATAAACCTTTTGTTACATTTGCGTTATATTGTGAAGTATACTATTATTTCCTCAATGAAATTAATTTTAAAAGAAATGGCCAAATTATTCCTCATGATGACTGTATTCATTATGTATCAGAAACATGTACTAAAATATATGGCCCAATTCCATCACCTATTGTACTTTTTATACGTTTAAACTTTAAAAAATTATTAACTGCTTATCAAATAAATTTATGAGTTTGTTTTTTAACAAAATTACTATCATTTCCGTAACTAGCCATATTTCAACTTTATCACTATATATCTGTAGATAAATTCTTATTATTTTTTAGTTTGGACAAATATGTTTGCTAGGTACAGGGTAACACAAAGATTTCTAGCATAGTTACTTTCTCGTTCCTGGGACAATATACCTGACACCCACAAGTTAAAGGAGGAAAGGTTTATTTTAGCTCATAGTTTGTAGAGGTTTCAGTCCATAGTGGCCTGGCTCCAAGAAAGGGTGGCATTGCAGAGGAGAAACAGTACATGGTAGGGCAGCTGGCCATCTTTCCCTTTATATTCCATCCAAACTGCAAGTCTTTTGATTGGTGCCACCCACACCCAGGGTGGGGCTTCCCATTACCCACCCCTAGAACAATGTTAAACTAATCAGTGGACTCTCCAATTATCACACATCCTTAACACATGTTCTGGCAGCATAGATCCAGCTACCTCTGAATAGCCCCACCTCTGAGTGCATGAGGCTTTGGGGAATATCTAGATATGAGCCATAACACTTTTTAAAGGAATTTTTAGTGTTTAGTATTGGTTCTCTTTCTGTTTATGAGAGTATGTCTGTATGTCTCTGTCTCCTTGGTTAAAAAAATTATATGGTAGAGAGAATCATTGTAAAAGCAAGCATGTGTTAGTTTACTTACACCATTTAAAGTTGTATAACTTCATAGGTCATACATAAAACTTATTACGACTTGGTTTACTCTACTGTACACTGCCTGTTACCAAATGTCATCTACTGTCATTTCATATTATCTTAGAATCTCAACATTTATTGCAGGGGGGGTAATCAATCCTCTTACTGCCTAGAAAGGGGGACGGGCAAGGGCTGAAGAGAAAAAGACAATAGAGACTTGCGGAATTTCACAGTATATGGGGGGCCTGGGAGGCCAATGCCTCAGAGCAGGCAAAGACAGCTTGCTACTATTTCTTGGGTTCATAGGGACCATCAGATGACTCAGAGGGTGGTGATAATCCTAAATTGAGGAGGATCTTATAGTCAGAGGAAGTATCAGATGACTTGGATCACGGGCAGTGATCCTGTGACAATGAGGATCTTAGGACAGTGAGATGAGCAAAATGTTCTTACAAAAGTAGATGGGATGAGTTAAACTGATAAGGAATTTGTCCCTCCCAATGTGAATCCTTTCTTCTTTTGTATTACTACTTGGTTCATAAAGAATCAGGATGTTTTCAGCTGTTGTAATCTTGCCCTTGAGTATCACAGCATCATGAGACCATTGGGGGCTCAGCTCTGGCCTGAGACAAAAACGGAGTTATGTTTCCAAATGCCATAGCAGGCCCACAGGTGAGAAGACTAGGCTTCAGACAGCCCTAATCATAATTTAATTGTGAAATGATTTTTCTCCAAAATTATGTAGAATGGCTCCCAACAAACATTCTTGAAGATTTTAGAGACATATAAGTTTTGCACAGCAGCAGATCCGAGACCAAGGGATAACACCAATAATGGACCAAATAATGGTACCTGATTTAATTTTGTGGTAATTTGGTAGTAGGAAAAGTTGAATTAGGGAAACTGGCTTAGAACTGTGCTCCCTATTGGACTTCCTGTCCTTTCCTCTCTGAATTGAAAGTAACTGCTCAGTCACAGGAAGAGCAGCTGGGGAACTCTGGGCCTTCCATCAATGGATGGGAGCCCTCACACTGTGAGTTCATATATGGCAATGGAGAAGATAAGATAAGATAAGATGAAGTTAGGCTAAATTGAGGTACATAGCCAAGATGGTTGACCACCCAAGAGGCAGTGGCCTTGCTCCTCATTCTCCCAGTCACATGATTTACTTTTCCTGTTATGGACT
Organism: Heterocephalus glaber; assembly: GCF_000247695.1. The sequence continues at coordinate 7,577,123 of NW_004624821.1, read as the reverse complement.
GAATGAATGAGAGAAACAGAAAACATGTTTCTCACTTGGTTATTTCACAGAGCACTCAAATTCCAGAGAAGTTCCTGTGTTATTGTCAAGGAGAGAGAGAGAGGAGTCCTGCTGTATTTCTCCACTTTTTAAAAAATGTAAATAAATCTTTTATTATTAGAATGGTTTTAGTTTTGCAGAAACATTGGAAAGTTAGTTGAATTTCTGCATTTTCCTCAATTTCTTCTATTGTGACTTCTTACATTAATGTGGTTCATTTATCACTACTAATGGGCCAATACGAATACATGTTTTTAATGAAACTCCACACTTTATTTGGATTGCATTAATTTTTCCTCCTTTGTTCCTTTTCAGTTTCAGGATACTACTCAGGATACCACATTTCATTAGTCTGAATTCTTTCTTAGATTCCACAGGGCTGTGACAACTTTTCAGACTTCTCATGCTTTTCATGATATTCATAGCTTTGATGAGTATTTTTCCTATCTTTTGTAGAATGTCCCTTAATTATTATTCATCCAGTGCTTTTCACGTGTTTGTCATGGATTATATGTCCTTGCAAGTAAGACCACAGAGTTGAAGAATCAGTTTTAATACATCATGTCAAGGATTCATGCCTTCAACATGACATCACTGTCCATGGTAATTGGGTTACATGGCTAAGGTAGCATTCTTCAGGTATCTCCACTGTGTTACCCATTTCTACCATGTGTACCAATTGTTCTCTTTCTGTCCTATGCTATTTGGAAGCAGGTTATTAAGAATAGTCTGCATTTAAGGGGTAGGGAGTTGTCTTATCTTTCCTCAAACAGGAAATACCTACTTAAATTTGAAATACTTCTGTAAGAGGCATTTGTATCAACTTTCTCATTTTTTAAAATATCACTACGTACTTGGGTGCCTCAGTTAATAAACTATTTTGTTTGCAAACAATTTGGTTCACAAACAGAAACATTTGGCAAATTTTTTTTTTGTTTGCAAACTCTGCATCAGGTGGCAAACAGCACAGCAGCCATCTTTCCTGCCTAAATAAGAACGTGGCCATCTTTTCCAGAATCATGAAACGAATTAAGTTCATGAACAGAGGTACCATTGCATTCACTGATACTATCTTATACTGTAGACTATAATCTTACATTGTTTAAGGTTGTTGCTCAAGTTTTTGCAGCTTTGGTCACTGGGAGCTTTTTCATTGGTATCTGAACTTTTGATTCTCAGTTGGGTGACATTAGATTTAGAGGACACTATAGGTATAGCTTACACTGGGGCATTGGTTAGAGAAGATGAGCACTTTTCAGGGCAGTTTAGATACTAAGAGCTTGGTACAATGGCAATATCTCTTCTATTGTTGGACCTCATTCTCGGATTAGATTAGCAATGATCTCTTGAAGCACGACAGTCATGAGAATTCACTGGAGAACTTTATTTTCCAGCCGGGACCTTACACTCCAACCAAGTCGGAGGACAAAAGGTCCCAACTGAAATGAGAACTGCATATTTAAAGGGAAAAACCACAGAAAAAGTCCCTCCTCCCATCCCCCTGGGATTCGGATTGTTGCAGAAGCTGGTTACAGAAGCCAAGATAAGCACAGTTAGTTCCTTCCATTCCCCTGGGTAACAGTTTGTTGCAGATCACCTGAAACACAGTTTCTGTTTATTTTACCTGGAGGTTACAAACATGGGTTAGGGGTGGAGTTTTCTCCTGGGACACAGACTGCAGCTGGAAGTCCCATATTTGCAAAATGGAGGAGAATGTTCTCAACGTGGTGCTGGTATTGCTAAGTTGCTAAGTTGGGTCTCACACTATCAAAACCACATACTAAGTAAATCAACTGCAAAATCCACAGTGCATCCCAGGGAAAAAAACCTGTTTCAAGTTTTATTTTTTGTTACATGATGTTCAGATATATTGTTTAATATATCTTACCAAAAATGAGTTCTTTCATGTGCTACTTTTAATTATTCTCGAGAATCTGGAGGATTAAGTCTATCTTCACACTGAGAAAATTAAAATGCACACAAGCTAATACCTAATCCCTAAATTATCACCACAGCACAACTCTAGCCTTTGACCTTACTACATGGTACAATGTAGAACCACATTATTCCTAGTGTCCTAGTAGTTCTGGTGAATGATATGAGATTTTCAAAATACGGACAAATAGGTAAGACATTTTGGGTTCCAAGACTTTTGCCTAAAGCTTATGTAAGACCAGCATTTTCCCCCCAAGAAAACTCAAGTGAGCAAAACTTCCAATCCAGAATTTAAACATAACATTTTTATCATATTAGGAGGAAACTTCACATATCCATGATGATGCCTACATCAGACAGTGCCATTTGAGACACTAGTTTTCTTACAAAATTTATAAATGTTTTATGTGATACTCCAGTCCCAAGAATTTATTTGAGGTTTCCTTTTTCTCCAAGTGTTTTCCTATACCACAGTTAACATGTCTTTCTGCTTCCCTAGGGAGACGTTCTCTTGCACCCCACAACAAAATTAATTGCTCACACTGTCAAGTGATATAGTCTTTACTTTCTCTTGTGAGCTGAAAGCCCCATCTTCTCAGTACTCAAATAAATCTTATAGACTTGAAAGAAACTTCCTTCCCTAATATTTTCCTCTGCTCATCTAGTTGGCAGACATTCTTACTTTATGGATCAGGATAGAATGTGAATCAAGGAAGGAAATGCTCCCAGACAATTGTCTGCATATATTTCTCAGAATTGCATGGCACAAGGGCTCACCTCTGGGACTGTCTCTGCAGCACGGCCCAGTTCTAACAAGTCTAAGTTTTTGTTATGTAGGATACAATCACTTTTTTCTTTTGCTTATTTCTTTGCAATACACTGACTTATTTACAATAAATGTAATGGATAGTCATTGAAAATTTTGAAAACACCTAAAAACTAAAGAAAAAAGCCAACTTTAAGAATCAAATACTGCTAATATTTTATTGTGTCTTAGTTTGTATTTGACATAGTTATAAATATATTCTATATAAACTTACATTTTATGTTTATCTTTTTACTACTAGTACTTAAGAATTCTTAACTTAAGAATTTAAGTTAAGTTTTCTCAATCTGCTTTTAATAGCTATACAATATTGCAGTGATTAGGTACACCATCATTTACTTAATCTTTTTCCTTACTGAATGATATTTGAGATAATAGACTCAATTTATAAATGAGATCTCAAAACATGTTTGTTAATAATCTGAGTGTAATCTATAATATGTCCTTAAATTATTTATATGAGAAAGGTTAATATGTTCATATTGAGTAGGATCTTGCAGCCAAAAGGAAAATGGCATGAGCACTGAGGGTGTAGGGTGCCGGGGTTTAATGTTGTGCCTCACATGTAAGATCATCTCATATCCGGGTCTTCTAGAGCATGACTGACACCATGATTGACAGGGTGCTGAGTCACATCAGCTGTATCTGTTATACCTGTCCTGTACCATAATCCACTCTGTTATAATTGTATGCCTAAGATGCAGTGCATATAAATGAACCTTCAGTGAGCTCCTGGTGAAGAAAGTTTATGCCAGGTCTTGTAGGGAGTTCTGGTCCACATGAGTCCTGGTTTGGAATTTTGGAATATTGCAGGGCAGGCATGGAAGTCTTTGTTGCCCTTATCTCAGATACCCTATGGTAAGCCCTGGGACAAGGGTGGAGGAGGTTGGCCTTGGGTTGTTGCCCAGTGCAGGGCAGTGGTCAAACAGCCAATGGAAGGGAACAGCCCCAGAGCTCCCAATTGTGCTGTCAATATTAGGTGTCTAATAAGACTGATAAAGTTTCCTTTGTAAAAGAGAGACCAAAGCATAATATACTTAAAACCTTTCAATCCCTTTGGAAATTAAATAGTGCCTTCAATATCCTGATGTTACTGAGACAGGCAATTAGAGTGTGGCCAAACTTGCTGGGAAAATGACCTGTTAATTGGGTTTTTGAAGTAGAGTATGTCAAAACTGATTTTTAACTTACGCATATCATAGTTTCGTCTTATGCTGTTTTGTTTTTTGAATTGGTAAAATAAAAATTCCTCAATAGCTAAGATCACTTAATCTTTGAGGGGAGGAAAAAGAAAAGATTAAAAATAAAAATCCAGTATCAGAGTATTCATTTCTTAAATTTCTATATAACAACTTAATACCTTATTTATTTTGTGAAGGTATAGCCAAAAACAACCCAAGAGCTGATGTCTTTCCGTCTAATGACCAAAAAGCCTCTTGCCCATCTTGTATGAGTGTAGGGTTTACTTTAGGGTGATACAATACACGTTATTTATCTTAAACAAAGAAAGTGTTACTTGGTCTTTATACTGTAGTATAACAACAGTCCAAACTTTGATCAGGTTGTTTTTAAGTATAGTCAGAGGAGGACATAACAGTAACATTTCACATGGATGATGCAGGAGAAGTTTTCGTTTCTCAGTGTGCTGGGGAGAGTAGTCATCAAGGCAGAGGCAGCATCTGGGGGAGCAACTTTGAGAGCACACATTTCACTGTCTCACTCATAGAAGAGTCAGTACCAAATTGGCAAACAGGTAACGAACATCTCAACACTATTTTACATTTTGAAAACTTAGATACTTCAAATTCATCAGTCTCAAAACATAAATGAAAAGAATAGGCCAGGAAAAGCATCTGCCTGAGACATGTCCTGGGACCCTAAGATGGCTCAGTCCCAATTTCTTAAGAAGTTCATACTGCGATTTACAACAAGAAGCAAGAATACACAGCACAAGAGGCAGGGACACAACCAGCCCTGGAGCTAATTGATGGGAATCAGTGGGCTTTCCTCTGGCTTCTTCCAGATCTTAGTCTTGCCGTCTCTTTTGGCTAGGGGTGGTCTGCCCCTCTTTCTTGTGGGGGAAGTATTGGCTTCAAAATCTTCAACAGTGCTTTTTCTTCCAGGGGATTCTTCCCCGGGGTGCTCCATGATAACTCCACTCCCTCCATCCAAGACATGGCTTAAAGCGGGGTCCTCCGGAGAATAGACAGTGGTCCCACTCTTGCTGCTGTTCAGGTCTAAATCTTCTAAGTACAGGATCTTGGGCTGATGCATGCTTTTGATGAATGTTTTCTCCCTCTCAAGCTTCCGGCTGGAGTGATGCTCATTCATGTGCACCCTAGAGTCTAGACTTGTGTCATTGCTCTGGGTTCTCTTGCCCTTTTTCAGGTCTATGAAGGAGTGACTGGCTTTCCATCAAGAGACACAAATCAAACTCTGGGATGAGGGGAGGGCTTTCCTTTGGACAGCTCCAGGAGGGTCTGTTCTGAAATTCCTTGAAGTTGTGATGTAAATGAAGTCATTAAGATGGCTTCATTCAGTGTCCCAGGAACAGAGATGGATTCCAGTAAGCTGTTGGAATACTGCCTCCAGTCTGAAGTCTGGGATGGCAAGCTCTGCTGACCTTCCAGAACGATGTCCTCCTGCCTGGCATCTGGGGGCTGGGTGTGAGAATGCATTGGCATTTTGGGCAATGTCTGTGTAACATTCTCTCGTTCTCTCTGTTCACTGGCTCCATCAGTTGGCCACACACTAACTGTCCTTTTCTTGGCAGAGTAGCTGACTTCGCAGTGTGTAATTGCTCTGGAGTGGAGAAAAGGTCAGATGTTTGAAGGATGGCGATGGGCTGGCTGTAGATATGCATGAGCTGCTCCAGAATCTGGGAACACCCACAGCTCTCCTCATTCCCTGTGAAATACCGCTTCTCCTCAAGAGCATCCCCTAATGAGGAAGACAGGTTGCTGTTGATGTGCTTAGGTTGTTTGGTCCCCATATTGGGCTCTAATGACTGTGTTGGTTTTCTTGAGTAACTATTCGTACTGACTGATAGAAATGAAACATCTTCATTGTAGATTTTAAAATTATCCTGAGTTTTTACTATGGAAACTCTTTCTTCTGGTTCTCTCGTTGATAGCTTCTTCTTTTGAGGGCTGTATGAGGAGTTATGGGCATTGAATAACTGTGACTTGTCCTCAGATTTTAATGCAACTTTGACTGAGCTAATGTGATTAATGTGTGTTGTTGAAGTTGTCGGGTCTCTCTTGAGGACTTCAAGTTTAGTGATATTTCTTTCTCTTTGGTGGAGTACCAAACTGCAATAACAAATGAGTACAGCAAAAAATCCAATGACAATGACTATTGTTCCTCCTAATATGGCTGTAAGAAACACTGTGTGGTAGGCTGTTGTGTCCTTGGAATCTTCACTTATACCTGAACCTCTAGTTCCTGGAAGTGGAGCTGCAACCCAGTAGCCCAAATGTGGGGCGTCATAAGTCCAAATTAAATGATTGTTCTGTTCTTTGGGCACTCCTCAGCCAGAATTCATCCAAGCACCGGTGCTCACATCAAACGTCCAAGCAGGAATGTGATGCCCGGCACTTAGATCATTCACGCGCAGAAGAGGAAGAGACACTTGGACGGAACCATCCACTGTTAATTCTTTTCCTCCAGAATATATTTTCACACATATCGCAGCAAGAGGAGTCAATTCAGTGTTTTCAAAACCTGGATTATTGAGAGTGATTACGGTTGTATACTGAAAATTGTTCTCTTTCAGAAACTGCTGCAGCACTATAACATAGCCAGTGACATTGCTAATGTGACGGTTGTCTGGAAGTTTAATAAAATCTTTTGAAAACTGAACACTTGGTTGAGATTTGGCATCAGCTAATTTTCCAGTAATCAAAACAGTGTCTTCAGATAGCCATATATTTGCTTGGCTTTGCGGGAAGGTGAAAGTGTAACTGAGGAATATATGGGCATTCTCCTGGTCCCCCATGGCAGTGAGGTCAACACCTAGCCATCTTTATAAGCAATAATGGTTAAGCCGAGTCCTAACTTGTAGGGTACTTTTATCAACACTGCGCCATTGCTCTTAGTCATCGTGGAATTTGCCTTCCTGTAGTTTCCAAATACTTCCACAACTGCTTGACTCAGGTACTGATGACTGATGATGTCATTCAGCTGGACTTTCAGCATAAACAGACACTGGCCCCGGCGGGGTGGCGGACGCCCCTGGCCATTCGGCCTCGGCCTCCGCGCGCGCTGCTTCGGCTGCTGCCGCCTGATGAGGCTGAGTTCGGAGCGGCCAAGCTCGGCAGCCGAGGCCGCGGGAGCCCCAGCGCCTGCAGCAGCGCCAGGACCAGGCCACCGGGCGGGTGCGCGGGCCTCGCGAGCTCCGCTCTCTGTTAACTTTTAACAAAGCTGGAGGTGGCCTTCGTCTTATCTTTTCCCTCCCTGGTGGAGGTCCGTCCCTCAGCAGAATTTTGCAAGTAAACACTCCAGAGTGGAGCGCTGGCATTCAGAAAAATAAGAGGCACTGTAGTCTGGAGGAAGGGATCTGTGTGGAAGATTTGGGGATGGAAATCTATAGAATTTGTGAATCTGTGGAAAGAGGGGATTCAATCTACAGGTGAAAGCAAAGGCTTTTTGAGGGAAGGGTGATAGCCTATCCTTTTTTAAGTTATGGGACAAAAGAGGTGGTCTATTCACAGTTGAAAGAGAGCCATTTTCAGGTAAAAAAGAAATGCCTGAATCCACTTGAATGTAAAAGAGAATTTCCCAGGTTTATTGTGTCTTGGGAGAAAAGAAATAACATATAAATCGAGCTAGTGTCCTCAAGCTGCAGTTTGTGTTTTAAAAATCATGATTTTTCTGTTTCTTTTCTACCTATTTTTATTATTTTCTATCTCATCTCCAAACTATACCGCTTAATAACTGCATAACCTTAGCTAAGTTAGGTAACCACACTAAAATTTAGTTTACTCAGCTAAGAAACAGGGAAAACTATAAAGGTTATTCCACTGTTATGATGAATATATGAGATAATATATGCTAAGTATCTGAGCACTCAGCACAATATTGGCCATTAAAAAAAAGGAAAATATTTGCCATTTGTACTCCATTTAACAGGCTCTCTGTCAAGTGTGGTAACACATGCTTGTAGTCCCAGCACTCTGGGAGGCCAAGGCAGGAAGGTTACAAATTTGGGCAATTTAGCTGCTTAGGGAGACACTGTAAAAAAAAAAAGGGAAGGATCGTGACTAGGAATGGAACTCAGGGCCAAGGGCCTGGGTTGGTCCCCAGCCACACTAACACACACACACACACACACACACACACACACACACACACACACAAACGTTATCTAGTTTTTGGATACTATGATGCAACCTATTTAAAGAAGAATAAACCAATTGTCTTAATTACTTTTTTTGTTGCTAAGACAAAATACCTGACACCCAAAGTTAAAGGAGGAAAGGTTTATTTTGGCTCACAGTTTGTAGAGGTTTCAGTCCATAATTGGCTGGATCCAAGGGCAAGTGGAATGGCAGAGGTGCACTGCTGAGAAGAAACAGTCCATGGTGGACAGAAGGCAGGAAGGCAGCAAAGCAGTGAAATAATAAACAGCAGGTGAAAAGTGGCAAGTGCAGCCCTCTTTCTATCCCTTATATTCTATCCAGTCTACCCTCCCTTAATCCTAGCATTGCACCATGAATCAATCCCAGGATCACATCCTTGATCCCAGCATAACAGTCTAAATCCAGCCACCTCTGAAAAGCCCCACCTGTGACTGCATGAGGCTTTGGAGGAACATCTAGATACAAGCCATGAAACTGATATTTAATTCTTAAATATTTAGAATAATGTGTACTTGCTCTACTTAAATTAATAAATATAAAGAATTCTGTAAATCATTTTCTGCTTGTTCATAACTTTCTTTGTACCTTCAGATTTCCCATGTGCCCAAGATGGGGAGAGTGAGGCTGAATTAATGTCTGATGACTTTGAAGAAAAACCAGAAAGAGAAAAGAAACACACCAACTTCACTTTGTGCAGTGTGTGTAACATTCAGCTGAATTCAGCCGCTCAAGCACAAATCCACTACAATGGCAAATCACATCAAAAACGATTAAAACAACTCACCAATGGGATGCTTAAAAATGACAATGGTAAGCTCTTCTAGAAATATGCTGTCAAATTTACATCATCAACTTAAGTTATTTGTGTACCTGCAGATGTGAAAATAAAGGAATAGCTTAGTCTTTTTTAATACCAGTAAAAAAAATTATCAGCGAAGTACAATGTGTTAAAATCCATTTCTCTTCAGGAGAGGACATATATCTTTTGTTTTGTAAAAACATGTTGTTTGCTTTGTTTTATATAAGATTGTGACCACGAGGAAATATTCTATAATTTAAAAAAGTTAATTTTAGAATTTCTTGATGTTTGCCTTTAACATAATTGAATATATATCTGGACATCCTTTATGAGTATATATAAAATAGTGAGTTTTTGCTTTTTTGTTTCTTTGCAGATATGGGGAACTCATTGGGTTAGTAAGATTACAATTAATTTGAAATACTATATATCTTCTCAGATATGTGTTTAATTCAGTGAACTATCATCTGTTAGTACAAATTGTTTATATTAGCTAGTAAAAATTAATGGTGTGTTTAATCTCTGTTTAAAAGTAGGTGTTCAATTTATGAGAAAAATGTTTACAAATAGCACAAATGTTTTTTTGGAAAAGGATGGAAGGTTATTAGGAAGTATGGGGGGATGTGGAGAGATGGATGGATATGTGCAGTTGGGGCCTTAAAGAGCTAAGGCATATCAATGAGATGTACAGTATTGTATTCTGGTCAGATGATTCCCATTTAATAAGTAAAGTATATTTCATCTAAATTTTGCTGACTATTAGAAATGAGGCTAAATTTTAATCTGTTCTTGTCATAGCCCAAAGAGGAGGTGGGGTCCTCAACTCAGTCTGCCCAGTAGGTTTGACTAGACAGACTGAAAGAAGTGCACACTCAGAAAATAGAGTGAGGGCCCAAAGATAGAGGTGCATTAGTGTTTGGAACTGGGAATATATATGTGTTTGTGAGATGTAAATCTGGAATTTGAGAACCATTAGAAACCTTGGGCTCAGTTTACAGGTAAAAGGTGATGGCCTATTCATAGGCGGAAAAGTAATGGCTTATTTTTTTAGGTGAAAGGCCCATTTCTGATCTCCCAATTGTAGTGAAAGGCCTATTTTACAGAGAAAGGCACAGGCCCAATCTATTGTATTTTTTAAGATGGAGATTCCAAAACGTTTTGCCTAAGACCATTCTTCAAACCCATAGAATGTGTTTCTCTATCCTAGGGCGGCAGGTTCCTGGGTTAATTTAAGGACTTGCAGTATCTTTAAGGGGTTTGGATGTGACTAAGCCTGGAAGAAAAAAGAACAAAACAAACAAGCCTAAACAGTGACATAGAGTACAGATGTGAGAAGCTTGAATAACTTTGTGTCCTGAATTTGCAGTATTTTTTAAAGTACAAGTTTAAAATTAGGATTTGCTTTGTTTTCTTTCTACTTATCTTTATTTTTTCTATCATATCTCATTCTGATATTTGACATGAGGATATTTAGTATAATTTTTAACTTGTTTCAAGGCCATCAAACAATGAGAAGAAAAACAGTACATTTTAAAAGTGAAAACTGCTCCTACCTTGCTCTGACTGTGTGTGTGTGTGTGAATGAGTTGAGCTATATTATTCTAATTGAAAGAATTTCAAATTTCTCTTTCAAATAATATGGCATTTAATTAATCAGGATTATAAATTGTCAAAGATATGTAAGAAACAAAAATTTCATCAGAAAGTAATTGAGAGCTAGTAAGTTCTATGGGCATAATATGAACTAGAAAGCAAATGTCTTTAAGTGATGATTAAAAATACGTGTTGTACAGTTTCTACTTTGAACTTACTAAGAAAAAAAATCTATTACCTATCATTAACTTTTAGGAGAGATCATCTTAAATTCAATTGTGTAATTCAATTAGAAGCTGTTTTTAAGGCTGTGTTGGTTGTCATTTTATTTCAGCTACCATGATGTCATACACCCCTTTTGGAGAGATAATAAATATTGTTGAATAAAACTAGGACAAAAGATATTGTTGGTTTAGGAACCCAACTAAGGGTTAGTCCCAGGCAAAATTTGCAATGGTCAATGATTTTCAAGCCATAATAATAGGAATGAATTTCCTTCAATTGGATATTTTAAAATAATTATATCAGTGGCCTTATTATGGACTAGTATTGAACTAAAGGCTTCATGTACATTTTTCTATTCAATTTTCAATTTTTCCTCACCATTAACCAGAGAGATATTGCCATTATCTTTCTTTTACACATGTGAAAATTGAGGATAACATTGATTCAGTAATGTATTGAAGGCCACACAACTATAATGTTCAAATTGGCAGTCAAAACCTTCTCTTATTCATTAAAATGCTGTACCTCTTCAGTCTATTGTATCTCAAAATGAATATTCTAAAGAATTCCTGCCTTAATTTATAAAAAGAGAGAAATTATTTTAGGAGAACATAAAAATTAAGATTCTATTGTATTTCCTAAGTGCTTTCACCTGTATAGTGCTCAACAAAATATTTATCATTACCAGGAAGCCAGGACCTGATGCAGTAAGGAACCTCACTTCCTTTGTCCTTGGTTCCTTGGGCCTTTAATCAAAGAATCAAACCAAGATAGGCCATGCAGAAGTGTAGGTAGAATATATTCTAAAGTAGATGTGTTACCATGGGACAGATTTTCAGGTTCTTGTGTGCGATGAGCGGAGAGTTGGACTTGGCATACAATGGTAAGGAAAAAGCAGTGAAGTTGAACGAACTTTAAAGTGTGAAGGTATGGTATGCTCAGAACATGCAGGCTTGCTCTAGCAGAAAGGAAAATGGCAGGAGCACTGAGTGTGATGTTGGGCTTAAAAATTTGCAATGTTGCACCAGGCCTATAGCGCCTCTCATTGGGTCTTCCACAGTGTGATTGACAATATGATTGACAGGGTGCTGAGTCATATCAGTTGTATCTATACACATGTCCTTTCCCACAATGCACTCTGAGATAATTGGATGTATGAGATGCTGTCCATATGCATGAACCTCTAAGGAGCTCCAAGTGAATAAAAATTGTAGGTCATGCCAGCAGGTCTAGCACACACGTCCTGGAATTTGGGAAATTTCCAGCGGTCTTTATTGTTCTCTGCTTCTAGGTAGTGGGCCTTAGGACAAAGGTCAGGAGGGTTGGCCTTGCGGCATCACCTGGGTTCAAGTGAGTGGAGGGGAACAATCCCATAGCCCCTAATTATACTGTTATACTATCTCTATTATAGAGTTATACTTAAAGCAACAAAGTGGGTGGTGTCATGAGACATCTACACCGAGTGAGTTTGGTTGCCTATTTTTGCACACAAAAGTAACTCCTGAGGTGCAGGGAACTATGATAATTATATGTTTATTGACATTTCTCATAAAGGTGTCTTTAGAATGTTGATGTATCAAAAATGTCTTCCTTGTTCATCTTAGGTGTTCAGTGTTCCTTCAGGGGCCTTAATCATGTAAGAATTTTAATCATGTAAGAATCTAAATCCTTCAGCCTGAGGAGGGAGGCTTGATTAAAGAATGCTTCCTTTTCTCCTGTCATTGGGTATAGGGCAAGGCACCCAGAAACACTGTGCCTTGCTGTGGAAATAGACTGGCAGGTGGTCAGATAGCCAAAGGAATGTGTAACCTGTATAACTTTACGGTGTCATTGTGCTCTGAAGGATTGCTTTAGGTCTATGACCTAAGAAATTATGACAAGTATATTATACATTACAATCTTTCTTTAATTAACTGGCAGGTCATGTCATTTTGGACCCCCCATTTCATCTCTCATGCCTGCTAATGTCTGACTTTCTGCCTAACATTTATCAGTAACTTTTCTATTCAGATTATTTTCTCCAAGGCTTTTTAAGTATTGTCATGTTAGTAAATAAAAAACTAAAAACAACTATGATTCATGGGAGCCTTTGGGTTAGGTCATATTCTTTTGGCCTGAGATTATGCTTCAAAGGAAGGTGGACATGGTAAGAGAAAAATCATGAATGTTAGGGTCAGTGCCAACTCTTTGAACTAATGAGGAATTAGAGAAGATTCTGATGTCACCATGTCAATACCATTATCTAACTAAGAAATTATGCTTGAGTTGGCCTTAATAAGAGTAGAGTCTTCGCCTCAAATCACCATCTCATTGGGTATAGGAGGGTAAGGGTTTTTTTTATAGCAGGGAACAGAGGGGAGGAGGAGTACAGAGAAATAATGTAGATTTTCAGAATTGCTTTATTGCTTTCAGTCGTGTCTTCCCCTTGTTGTCATTTTTCTTGTGGAAAGGAACCTGGGGTCCAGCCTCCTGACCTGGTATCTGCATACTCTCTCATTTCATTTGGAGAGGAGTATGTATTGGTTATGTGCTCAGCAGGAGGAAGTGTGGAGAAGTTGCTTAAAAAAATCTATCTTTTAAAGTTCCATTTTTCACTGGCAGTTAGACAGTCAACAGTTTACACCACATTGGTATACTTGTTATGGTTGATAAGCTGCGACACCGATTCATCATTATTTACCCAAATCCATAGTTTCCCTTAGGGTTGACTCTTGGTATAGAAAATAGTTTTATTTAATTAGCTTATGGGTAAGGTAGCTAGCTAGTGGAAAAGCCTGAGATACAATGGGGTGACTGGCCATATTGATAAAAATTAGAATAGACAATGAACTAGGACTTTGGTCAAAGAATGAACTTCCTCAGGTTGCGTGGAAAGCAGCCCACCCCCTACTAGAGGAAGCCCGCTCCCTATTAAGTTTCTGAATTTTAAAGAAATTATAATCCAAATTAACTGGTTCCTTCTGAGATCCCAATTTCCTATAAACCCTATAGGTCAAAGAATTGGGTAAAAGCCTGAGTCTCAATTAATCATTTTAAATCCACCTGTGATAGGTGACCACTAAATAGTCACACAGTACCTGTGCTATAAATAGCTCTAGATTGAAGGACCATCTGGCCACCCATTCCAGACCCCTCCTGGAAATCCAGGAGCTGTTCTCCTTCTTCTTATTTTCAATAAAAACTCTCTTGGCCTCCTTCTTTTGTTCACGACTTCATTCCTGGATGTTTGCAAAACCATAAGCCCAGTATACATGGTACCATTGGTATATACTACATTTTATGGGTTTGGACAAATATATAATGATGTAATTGAAGTAATTTCAAAAGTCCTGTGTGCTGTGCCTATTCAATCCTCCCTCCTAACTTGGAACCACTGATCTTTTCACAGTCCCATAGTTTTCCCTTTTCAAGAGTGTCATATAGTTGAGCTTATACAATATGTAGCCTTTCCACATTGACCTCTTTCACTTGGTGAGATGTATTTAAGTTTTCTCTATGTCTTCTCATTACTCAATAGGTCATTTATTTGTAGCTCTGAACTGCACTGGTTAATAAAAACTATCCTGACAGTTTATTTCCCTTAACACTAGCACATACGGTGCTATATAATTATAGATATATCTATATCTAGATTTTTTCTAAAAGCTTGTTAAGGGGAAGAAAATTATAATTTAAGAGTTATACAGTGGAAGATAAAACAGTTTTTCCACTTGAGGTGATTTTTGTCTCCAGAAAAAGACCATAAATGAATGGTTTCACTCTTCAAAAAGAATTTTCTTTGGATGTATTCTAAATGATGATCTCTTCTGTCCTCTATCCCTCAACTTTATTTAAAAAGGTATTCCTTTTTATTACTTCTGTGGAGTGTAGTAAGGGACCCTTACTTTTAACTATACAAAGAACTGAATCAATCTCAAGTGAATTAGTACTTTACATTAATGTAGAACTACATTATTTCTTTTATATATCCCATCTCTCCACTATAAATATATGCCTTTTCAGGCTTGTTGACATTAAGAAAGGAGGCTAGTTATGAGAATTCTATATCTATTACTCTTTTAATGGTTACTCCTAACACTGGAGAGTCATGTTAAGTATTGGATCTTAATAAGAACGTCATCATTTTAGATTATTTAGAGAAAGATATGAGAGTTATTTTATTCCTCTCTCTGAATATGTGCACTTGCAAAAATGATTGTTGTGAACCACTTCTGTCTTGGGAAAAATTTCACTTCAATTTAGATTTCAAATAGAAAATAATTATAGTATGTCAAAAAAGAAATATAACAATGGAGATTTATACTTGAATTAATCCAAACTATACATATTTGTTTAAGAATGCAAATAAAATAAAAAGACATTCAAGTAAATTTAGTATTCATTCAGGATTATCTACATGGAAAAAAGTACCATAATACATTGTTTTGAATAATATGTAATTATATGCCTTGAAGCATATTCTGGTACACACTACAAAGGGCATTATCATATCTAAAATTTCTGAGAAAAATAAGGCATTTCACATGTCATCTCAATTATTAGAGACTGATCTTCTGAACATCTTGGTGAAATAGTATCTGATGTAGATAGATTAATTAGGATACTATTGTGTCTACAGGTAAGACTTCACTTCAATTTTTGACATTGATAGACTTTTTGTAGAAAGAATGATATAAAACATATGTTCACCCCAGCATGTGTGCTGTCCTGTACCTTCAGGGACCCTCCTGCTGGGATGGGAAGGTTCCCTCCTCTCTCCTTCCTCAAGCCTTGCCCCTGGTTGACAAGAGCTCTTTCTGACCAGCCTGCATTCAATGGCTGTTCAGGGCTGGCATACAAAAGCCTGCCCTCTTGCTTCAAAAATGAGTGGGTGTATCTGAGAGGCCATTCCAGCTGCAGCCTTGCTGATGCCTCTGTTGCAGTCTGGTCACACACAGGTCAACCTCACTCTCTGTGAAGCCATGCTCTCCTCATACCTTACAGTGTAGATCTCTAGTCTTCTGCCTGCATGCAAAATTATCTAAGCCACTCATACCTAGGAGTCCCACTCAGACACCACTAATGCATTTAGAGTCTTAATAAGGAACGTGCACAACTCATATCATCATACAAATACAACACAGTTTAAGACATTTTTCTGTACTTATTTTCTATTTGATGCTTGTGATTTAAGATTTGCTGTCAAAAATGGAAAACGAATGAAAAGGGAAGTAGTATCATTTGTTTTAGGTATTTTATATGTATTATCTATTGAACACCAGTCAATGATTTTGGAAAGTGTCATCACCTCTATTTTACAAATTAAATAGGCAAGGATAAGAGATGATGCAATTGCCAGTATAGTGCTTTGTCACTAAAACTGCCATGTCTGCATCTTAATCTCTTTGGTAAATCTGTATTCCATTGTCATCAAAATTATGCCACATATTTAGATATTTTCTTATGTTACTGAGTTTGTCAATTTTGAAATCATTTAACTTATAGTATTATGACAAAGCTGATGTTTCCTTTAAATTTTCATTATGCATCAAATACTAAAAATATTTTGTTTAGAAAAGTTATGTAACTAAGTCTTCTTGTAATTAGTCACTATGTATTGGCTATTATTTCAGAAATGTACCTTTGCATGTGAATGCTCTTTTTTAAAGGTGAGGTGAAGTAAAAAAGTGACAGAAAGAAATCTTATAATTTAAAGTTTATTAAATGTGTAGACTTATGGTACTGTAGGGATTCTACCATTTACCCTGTCATGAAAACCACAGATCTCAGAAATTATTACATAGCATGCTATGTCTCTCTCTTTGGAAAGATTGCATTTTTGATGCAATTAAGTTTTTCAAATAATTATTTTTTCCTGATGATTAACATAATATGGCCAATCTAGGCTGAACATGAATATACCAAAATAAACTAAAAATCATCAAAAATCCTGCAAAGGTAATTACTTCTAAACTTTTTGTCATAGTTCAACAAGTATGCACATAAATATGAATAATGTAATATATACAATTTTATATGCATTATGATATATTAATGTTTTTGTAGTACTACTTTTTAACATGCATATTTAAAATTACCATGAGAAATTAATAATGGAATTGAGATTTCTGAATAAATGGTATTTTACTCATGTCATTTTGTTTTCTAACTGTGTGACACATTTGGTAATGGAATTGGGCATGGTGGTGCATACCTGTAATGCCAGTACCTGGGGGAGCTGAAGCAAAAGGATCACCACAAGTTGGAAGCTATTCTGGGCTTCATAGTGAATTCAAGGTCAGCCTGGACTACTTAGAGAAGCCCTGTCACAAAAGAAACAAACATACAAAAACAAAGCAAAACAACCAGAAAAAGCTTTACAATGGAGTATAAAATGAAATATTGAAATATTGTGAAGAATTTTTATCTGAAAACAAAAGCTAAAGGATTAGAATAAAATGATTCTCTGATTCCTAAGAGCATTTTGAAATACATGTTTAAAAGACACAACTTTCAGGATGTTTAAAGTGTATACAATCAACTAATTCCATTCAGTTTTATGTGGTCCCCATGGTTAATTTGTTGTTAATGCTTGTTGAAAGACTGAAGAACAAGGTGACCTATTTTTGTAGCTGCTTTATTTACACTGTCTTCATCGTATTTGAGTTATTTTATTAAGCCTCGTTTTCTATTTTTATTAGGCTTTAATTGTTATCAAATATTTCAATTTTATCTAACATTATTCTAGAGTCATTTGGTGCCCTTTTGCAGCACATAAATCTAGAGTATAACCAACTTCATCTCTTCTCTTAGCATTAAATTTTCTTTCATTTAACAGAAAAGCTAAATAAAATTTTGGTTTCTAGCTCTCACTGATCTATTCTCTTTTTGCTTTACATTGGTTGTCCCAGGTGATATTTAAAGTGTCAGTATATTCTCAGTTTATAAGAGATCCTTCTCCTGCAACATTGGCAGTTAATGAAAACAAAATAGCCTCATAGAATTTTCTACTACTTCAGGCCTTGATTTTGTAGTATAAATTCATCATTTATATATAAATTTGCCTCATCTTCTGATTTTCAAGGACCAGTTGTGATTTTGTAGAATGTTAATAGACAAATTAGAACTTGCCAGTACATTTGTGGATTCTCAGTGATTTCTTCTTTTGGGATGATTTTATTTAATGATAACTGCTTTCTTCATGGTACTGTAGCCAGATTAGTGTATGGTATATTCCCATGTGAGAATAAAAAAATTGTTTTGCTCATATTTTTCTCACCAATCATATCCTTTAGAAAGTTCAGCCAAAGAGAGCCAATGAAAATATGCTAATATTAAATTACCCCAAATTATGTAATAAGACATTTTGTTCACATTTGTGTAAACTAATTTTTTTAATGATTGAAGAATAAAGATGTAGTAAAAGGTGACAAATACTCATTAATTGTGTTCAAACTTTGAGTAAATTTTCAGACTTTGGCTACTAATTTTTTTTTCTTCCTAAATAGAAAACCTGATTATTTGAAAATGAATGAAGTTCCAATAAATGACACTTGATTCACTTGGACTTAATAGGAAGTTTGTGGAAGAGCACCATCTTTTACAACACAGAGATCTCTTTATCCAATCTATGTCTGTAAGAAATCACTTTCACTAAAACATTGATAAGGTTTTTCAGTCTGAGGCTGATAAAACAGATTTGCTTTTTACTGAATACCATCTAGTAAGCTACTGTGCCCAAGATAAGGTGTACTGGAGATCTTCATGACCAATGATATCATGAGAAGTTAGATGACATGAACATGAAGGAAAGCTTTAACAGAAAAAAAGAATGGATGAAATGCATAGCATTTAGCTTGAACATAGAATTTATTTGGCATTTTTAAAAAGATTTTTGTGCTTCTGTGTGTGTATGTGTTTGAGGAAGTTAGAACACCTACAGGAATGGGGAGCTTGTGGCAGTGATAGCATGAACCAAGAGCGTAGAGCAATATTTTATGCATCTAAACTTGAAATCTGTTTAGCATAAAATAGGATTACCTCATTTCTTCACCTTCAGCTTCTCCTAGACATTAATAATTTCTTTTCTTTTCTTTCTTTCTTTCTTTTTTTTTTTTTTGGTACCAGGGATCAAACTCGAGTCCTTGCTCTTGTGCAGCAGGAGGCGAAACCACTGTGCTAAATCCCCGGCCCCAGGCATTAATAATTTCTTACTACAGCATCTTCCAATCCTAGTATTTCTCTTTCATCAAACTTAGGATAATAATAAATTCTCTACTTTTCTATGTTTGAAACTATATCCTTTTCCACTTTTATTCTCTTTTCTTTATATTTACCCTAAAAATAATTTCCCCTTCAGAGTAGAGTTAGTAATAACAAAGGATGGATTCTTTTCATGCATAAATTCTCCTTTCAAGATTTATCCCCTGAGTAACTTACTTTGCTGTTTTGGAGACCAAGTCTATTGAATTCAGCTTTCAGTTTTCTCCAGCTCCATACAAGCATTATGTGCTTCCTCTTAGCCAGCATCTCTTTTTGTGTGGTTTTCAAGGATGCTAAGCACAAACAAGGCAGAGAGAGAGAGAGAGAGAGAGAGAGAGAGAGAGAGAGAGAGAGAGAGAGAGAGAACTACAGATTCAATTTACTAAATACATTTAAAAAGCATTTGTCTTCAAAAGAAAAATCCGAAAGTAATTTTCAAAAGTAGCAGTGTAGGGCCGGGGATTTAGCTCAGTGGTTTTGCCACCTGGCTCCCAAGCACAAGGACCCGAGTTCGATCCCCGTTACCAAAAAAAAAAAGTAGCAGTGTAGATACACATATAGTTTCCTTTCCTTCCAATTGAAATGACGTGACAGGAAATTTGAGAGTAAAAGCAAATAAATTCATGGTAATGATTCACACTTAGAGTGAGGTAGTGATGAATAGGAAAGATATAAAGGAAATGGCATGAAAACAAGTTGTAACAATTAACCCAGCCACAGATAAAGGAATCCATAGAGATTGCATAAAAGGGACTTAGGTTTCCAACAGAACTTCATAATATCTCTAAGATTACTCTGAAGTAGCCTCAAAGGTAGTGCTCATTTTTTTTGGAAGCTGATGCTGAATTTAGTTGTTTTGCAGTTAGAAGTGGAAAATTGCTAACTTGATCAGCTCAGTAGTCAAAAGTAAAGAGCTAATAAATCTGAAGACTATAAGCCAAATGGGTCAGAAACTGAATATCCTGATGGGGATAAGATTAAGACAAAATAGAGAGGACAGACGCATCTATCATAAATTTTTAATTGTTTGGCTTCATAATGTATGCTGTGATTCTGCCTTTTCTTTCCCTATGGAATTTTTAGCAAAGATGACTTTGCTTCCTGACTCTTTTTATATGAGATTTAAGGCCTTCCTTGAGAAGAAATGGGCCACAAGACTCTCCCCAGGTTGAGGCCAACACTGCATACAGGTAGAAAGATAAAGGATGGATTATATATGCATTACTTGTTTATGAATAATTACGTTGGGTACAATATTAAATCAAAGAAATAAGACATGTTTACTATCCATTTAAAATGTGCTATCCCTGGGTAGAGAGAAAACATGTACATAAATTTCAACTCCATAATTTACTTGAGAGAAAACACAGTTTTACTTCACAATTTTATTTCAGTGACTCAATAGAAGTATGGAAATACAGAGAATGTGGGAATTAATTAATGAGTAAGAGCTTTAAAAGGCTGTGGTTTCAAATGGAGAATAAAAGCAGAGTTAATGTGAGCATTTAATTTCCTTAATGTATATTAAATGAACACTGTATACAATAACAACTGTGACCTGGTTGTATCCTCACTTGTTGACTAGGGACAGCTGAAGGAATTATAAAGTAATGAAAAGAAAAAGGAAGAAGTTTTAAAATTTAATTCTTGCCTTATAGGAACAAGAGAAAGGCTCTCCTTAAGAATATCACAGTCCTCAGAAATGTGAACGATGAATAACATTTGTTATGCATTTACTTTGTTCTAGGTATTATTCTAATAACTCAATGTATAATTAATGTAATTATCATATTTTATACTAGCTTTTAGTATCCATCATGTAGACCAGTAAACAGAGATACAAGAGTAATTTTCCCATGGTCCTCTTGTTAGAAGACAGGGGAGCCACTTGGCTCTAGAGACCACCTCGTGTTCATAATGCTGTGTCCGCTCTGAAATGGTTCATTTTGAGGTGCTGAAGGCATTTTTCAGAAAAGTCAAGAAATATGATGTCTTCTAGAAAAACACTGTAGCGTGACACATTATCTTTGAAAAATTGTTTCAGTGAAATAAGAAAAAGCAAAACCAGTGTTTCTCTAACATTTTTCTTTATTTTTAAATTAAATTTTATTGGTATAATTTAAATATATGTCACGATCACATTCATCAAAGGAAATTTGTGCCTGTACATGATATATCTTGATTTCTCTTTTTCTCCCAATGTTTTCCTTTAGACCACATGATTCAGAATCCTCCCGGGTACTTTTAAAAAATTCAGATTCCCTGAGTACACATCCTAAGCTCCTTAAAACTAAATTCTCCGGTAGATTTAGTTAGAAGAAATAGAAGATCAATAATGGGGAAAGGACGGGGAAAAGGAATGTGATGACCATGGGCCAATTTATATACCTCAACCAACGGGAAAATCTCAGTTATAAAGGCATTTTTATGACCACATGTTTTTCGAACATGTGCTGGGAAAACAATAATTGCCCACCCATGAGACTAATCAAAATACCATTTCTTGTTGTATCTTTAGCCGTTTTAGGAATTTTTATCAATCTACCAGTCATGAAACAAAAAATAGCAGGTAATTCACCCTCTCAGAGAAGCAGGGTTATTTATGTACATCACAGGTTGTATCTGGACTTGTTTGACATTTTGACCATCAAATTTTAGAAATTCATTTTATGAGAGTCCAAATATGTATATTTTACCTCAGACTACTTCATTCAGCAAATTTTGTTTTATGTTTTTCTTGCTTCTTTTATATCTCTACCTTTTGAAGATGTCTTTGTATGATAATATATTTTCCAGAAGTAAATTTAACCTCACAAATACTCATTGTGCAAATATCAAGCAGTACTATAATCATGAGTATCCTGTGTGTCATTGACTCCTTTCCATAGCAGTCACGCATATTTTAGAATTGCTAAATCTAGAGCATTTTGTACATAGGATTTTTGCTGGGGAAAGGGTTCCTTAATATTTTTCTTTTCATTTTATCCACTGTTTACAACTGAAAGTTCAAACAAGTTGATAAGTTGACTTTTATGCTAGGTTATATGAATGCTGTCTTAAATATTTTACCTTTCCTTATAATTCACTCACTGTGAAATGTGAAACACACCTCAATGGAAAAATGATAATAACAAAGTATATTTATTGTATTTCAACACAAATTGAAGGACTAATGTTATTTATTGTTTTGTTTTAGCCTGACAAGAGGACACTTGAGAATTATCCTGAGCCTTTTTCCTTTGTGTTTGTGGTACTGGGCAGTGTGAACCCAGGGCCTTGTGCATGTTATTCAAATGCTTTACCACTAAGCTACATCCCAGCTCAGTTTTTCTAATTTTAACATCAAAATTTTTTAAAGTACAGAAATCACAAGTAGGAACATTTTCTCTTCATTATTTAAATAATTTAGTCAGAAGTTCCTAAATTTGGGACAGTAAATTAGAATAATGTCAGAAAAACCCGATCCATCATATAAATGCTCAATAAATGGTAATTTATGATTAAAATTTTGTCAGGGCACAATTTATTTACTAGTCTATGACTTCCTTTATTTATGTCACTAATTAAATTATTTCAGTGTTAGTAACTGCTTCTATTAGGTCTTTATACCCACCTCTATATTTTTCCTCTCTGCTTAAATAAAATTTTCTTAAGAAATCTCTTTAGTTCCAGAAAAATTGTAATAATGTAATTTCACCAGTATGAGCATTGAAGACTGTGTTAACCCTGTTATATTTCTGACATACATAAAATTAAAAACAGAGACCTTACATCTTATGTGTCGATGATCCTAAAGTAATTTTTAAGTTCTTTTTTATTGGTACGTGTTTGCAGAACCTGATTCCATTTATCATGGGGAGTAGGTACATGTATCTAATACATCATCATTCTTTTTTTTCGATCTCCTACCCACTCTTGATCCCCTTTCCATTTACAAAAACCCTATTTCCATTTTTTCTTCAAATCTTTTTTTATCACCTTTTCCTCCCCTCCCTTTCCTTCCCTTCATCACTTATTCCCCTTCCCATTTGAGAAAGATCTTCCTCCTTCTTATTATGTATTCTTCTTTAGTTGTATTTTGGCTTCCTCATATAAGAGAAACCATGCAATATTTAAGCTTGTGTGTCTGAATTATTTCACTTAATAATATGATCTCAAGGTGTATCCATTTACCTATATAATTCTCAAGCTTATTCTCCTTTATGACAAAGTAGTACTCCACTGTGTATAAGTACCAGATTTTGTAATCCATTCAGCTGTTGATAGGCATATAGTCTGTTTCCAAGACTTAGCTATTACAAATTGTGTTGCTCTAAACACGAGTATGCATGTATCACTGTACTATGATGACTTTAACACTTTAGGGAAAGTGTTAGAAGGGAACAGCTGAGTCAAACAGGATTTCTAGTTTCAGTTTTTGAAATAATTTTTTTTACCAAAGCTATTTTGTCATTATCTGTCACCTAAAGAAAATGGTTGACACATTCATCGATGCTTAAAAATCTGCCTTTTTCCCCTAAGCATTGTTAGATTGCTTTTTTCATTAACATAATATAAAAGCTCATTAACAAATCTTTACATGCTATAACATAAATTTCTTTGAAGTTCAATTATAATCAAATTGTATAAACCAAACAACATATTTTGTTTACATCATGGAAGATGAATGCTATTTTTTCCTATGAAGAAATAGTTTTATTAGGAACATGGTGGTTTAAAAATCCTAAAATTTTGGGCCAAGGATTTAGCTCAGTGGTGCCTCACCTACCTGTCCTGAGTTTGATCTCCAGGAGCTTTGTGGTTCATACATCATTCAGGACTCCAGGAGAGTTCTACTTTTGTGGTGAGTTTGTACAGAGTAAAGGGATTAGATGGAGGAAACCTGGATTGCACTCCATAGCCCTCATTGATTGCCTTACAGTGGAGAGGAGGTCTCCGATGTCCCCTTTACATGGTGAAGCCTTATGTAGCTGCACTAAGAGATCTTTGTTTTCTTCTAGTACTTGGCATGATGCACAAAAGGAAACCACAACTTCTAGATAGGTTGTGGTTCAATGATGTAGCAGACTCAAGAGTGATTCACAATGGCAGCATCATTAATTTAAGATCGGGTTAGTGAGCCAGATATTCTTCTGGTTTCAGCTTCAGTTTTAGCAATAGGACTTCAGCAATAGAACCCCTAGGATGACCAGCTAGAGTATAAAGAACATGTAGCCTGCATCTGAGATGTGGACCTGGGTAACTGACTTGACAAACACTTATTTTAGGGGCCTCAATTTTGGTGGTTCTGATCAGTATCATTTGAGTACATGGCAGAGTCTGCTTCTTGGGGCCAACCCTAAATTTACTGAATCAGAAACTGATTGAGTAATGGGTCTTAAGAGTGGCTGTGCTGCAGGCTCAAGTTTTAGGATTACTGCCTTATGTCATAAACACCATCTTAGCAATGATTTTAAGATTAAATACAGAATGTATGTGTGTGAGTATACAGATAGCCCTCAATAAAATAAGCATTAACTTAAAATATGGTTAGTCTTTGTTAAATGCTGCCGAATGCTTGTTAAAAGCTGGAAAAAATTCAAGATTGGGAAAGTAACATATATAGACATAGACTTAGTAAAAGGCAAAAGATTTATGTGATCTGAAGAGAAACCAGAGTATAGACATAGACTTAGGATTTATCACATCCTCAAAGAAATACAGAGTCCGCTGAAAAAAATGTGTGCACACTTCAGGAAAAGAAAAACTTATACAAAGTACACATTCTGCTGATTTAATACATGCAGGCTTTTATCTATGGGGGACCTAAAAGATGTCGTATATCACAGAAAACCCACTATGCTGCTGGCTCTTAGAGAAGAAATTGAAAATGCATGTGCAGTAATCTAGGACACTTTGACCAAGCAGCAGTTCGCTTTGCTAATAAATATCCTGAAGCTAATGGCTACCAATTTGAGCATCAAAAGTAACTTGTGTTAATCTCATGATGCCTCAATAAATTTAGTATTAAAATATTTATACAAGGTTTTCTTTTCATGATTTGTGTATATATATATATATATATATGTATATATATAATTATTTTGGTGGACTCTGTAGGTCTGTAGGTCAGGTTCTTCCTCACATTTTGATGTACATACAAATTGCCTGGGGATTTAAAATGAGAGATCCTGCTTTAGACATTTCTCACCATCTTTCAAGTGATATATTAGCTGCTAGCCTTAGGACCACATTTAGAGTTGAAAGGCTCTGGCCCATGGCCACTTTCCACTTGACAGTCCCTCAAAGAATCCTAAACAGAATTTTGATAGTCATAAAAAATCCATAGGTAGAAAATAGGTGGCAAGTTGAGACCCTGGAATTATATCATCTCCTCCCTTGAGCTGAAAATTCTATCAGTCTTCTTTGGGAAGCTATTAACACTTCTCAGACAGGAGAGTTTTGACAGTAGCCATAAACTAACATTTTATGGATATTTTCTGTTAAAGACAGAAATTTGGAAGGAGACAAATACTACTGATGTATTCTATAAGAGGTAAGACAGATCTTTCAGGTGAGCCATATATAATATCTATCACTACGTAGATCTTGTTTGCAAAACTATTTGAAAGAGTTCTTGCTCTTACTTTACGTGGTTAACCTGGCATGTTTAACTTTCAAAAGCTGCTCTATTGTAGCTAGACTTGGTTTTGTTTACTCATATATACCGATTCTTGATGTTTAGCTACATGGATGACACCAAATGGAATTTCAAAATACTTAAATTGTTTAAATCGTGGTCAGCTCAAGCTGCAGCAGTTTCATAGGTTTTCTAAAAAAGATTAAAATATGTACTATATTTGAATAGAGGAAGCCGGGTGGTCTTGAGTAAGTGGTTCAGTTCTTTAAACAACAGGTTAGTGTTTAAAATCAGAGGTATAATGAACTAGAAAGAGCACAACTTAAGTAGAATCTAAAGAATAGGACTTTTCACTGGTTCTGGACTCTGTTCTTTTAGTCAGGGTAAATTTGTAGTAATTGTATGTGACCACTCATCATGCATAAAGACAAATTTACAAAATGCAAATTCTACTTCAGTTGTGCTTCCTTGAGCTGTATGGTTCTATGTTAAGGGTCTTGCAAAAAAGTTACACAACTGGAATTTTATTCATGAAGCCCAGATACTCTAAAGTGGTATGGAATACTAATACACTACAAATTAGCTGTAATCAAACTTTTTTTTTTTTACCCTACTGGAGATTGAAATCTGAGCCTCACTCATGCTAGACAAGCACTATACTACTGAGCTACCTCTTCAGCCCCATAATCAAACTACATTTTATAATTAAAAAGTCATAAAACAATGATCATAGAAACAAAATATTTATTTAATGCCAGTCTTAGAAACATTATCCCTAAGTCCCCATCCCCCAGGTCTACTTTCTTGTGTTAAAGCCATCATTGCCAGCTACTCCAGGCTTCCATTTTCCTAAGTTCAAGCTCAGGACAAAACAATATTTCGTTCTTAGTTATTAGGACAAAAAAATCTTGTTTATCACTGAAAACTATGACAAATACAAAACTAGGAAAATGAATAGAATGATCTAGAGTCGTTCCAAGTCTCTCACTGTGGAGGGAATATTTGCCAAGTAGAGATATTTGTAAATTCTACCTTTGAAGCCCTTATGGGGAATTATAGAAATTTAAATGATGATAAGATCTTTTATGACCCAGAAGTAAAATCTCCTTTGACAAAAAAAAGAAAAGAAAAGAAAAGAAGAAAGAAATCTCATACTCTGAAACTCACAAAAGACACTTTGGCTTGCAATACATTTTGAAATTGGCTCCTAAAACATCAAATTTCAGCCTTAGGTTTTTATGCTTCATGAGCAGGATTTGACTTGCTATTTGTATTTAAAAATAATGAACTCTTGCTAAGAAAGTTCATTTTTATGAATATCAAAATATTTTATTGCCTTTTAACATCTTTATAAATTTGATTTATAAAATTAGCACTCAGAGGGTTACTTTATTCTTCTTAGTTGCTTTTTATATTAAAGATGTATATTAGTAGGTAGCTTTACTTTTAAATTTCATAATATTCTCCAAGAGAATAAATATATCATTATGCCTTCAAAGTATTCTTTCCAAGACTCTTACTAAGATAGATCCCTTGAGTATACTACTTTATTTGTTACTGAACTATTAGTTCACTTTCAATTTCATTTTCATTGTCACTAATATAGGCTTATCTTAGAAAGGGTACTATTACAATCATATTTTAAAAGTAAAGATACTTTTCTTTCATGAAATATCCTAACAGCAGACCTGTAGCATTTTAAAGAATAATTATTTATATTTTTAAAGGTTAAATAGAAAATAGGGATTGCAAATAAAATTATATTCTCCAGGAAAATAATATTTTTTTCTTTTTTTAAGGAAAGTAATACTTTTAAAGGTGCTGTATTTTATAAACACATACATATACTCTATATCCTTTGTTAATTATTTAAATATATCATTATCCATGTTTTCTGTATTTTATGATGCTGTACTATGAGAACTTTAGGTGCAAGTATCAAAAAGCTCAAAGTAGACTGGGGATGTAGCTCAGTGGAGCCGGCACCTGCCTGGCAAGCACAAGGTCTTGAATTCGATCCCCCAGCTTAAATTATGGGCCAGGGATTTAGCTCAGTGGCACCACACCTGCCTCACAAGTGCAAGGTCCTGAGTTTAATCCCCAGTACAAAAAAAAAAAGCTCAAACTGACTTAAAGAGGGAATTTATTGGCTCATTTAATTAAAAGTTGAAGTTGGGGTAAGGGAGCAGAGTATATGAGACTTTCAGCCCTTTCACATTTAAGGCCTTTGAGCCTTAATTTCCTAGACTGTACAATGCATAGAATGATGTTATCTTCATCAGAGTGCCATTGTGTTAATACATATGAGACCCACCCAGTGTGTGTAAATATTCGGCACTATCAGCATTCCATTTCCAAGTCCTCTCTCATCACTTGGGCTGCGCTCTGTATTATACCACCCTCACCAGCAGTTCTAGGCTTCTGTTTCTCCACCAGTAACCACATCAAAAGAGAGTATCTCTTTCCTATGTTTTACAGAAAAACCTCAGGACAGCATTCACTGAACTAATTTGAGTTATGGCCAGTCACCATGGCCAGAGAGCACATGTGCTAACTGAAAAGCCAGGTGTGGGTTGCATGCATTCTTTTGGAATGGGCATTGATCCCACTCAGCTGTGGAATAGGGAAAAGGAGGTTTTCCAAGAAAAATTCTCTTTTTACCAGGAGAGAATGAAGTAGATTGGGGCAGACAAGAACAAAAATTGTTTATTTTAAAAGTTCTTTAAAATTGATTCTATCACCTTCACTATGTTCTTAATGTTTACTCTAAATTATTTGTTCTTTTTATAATTGTGAGCCTTTATAGGATATCAATAGTCATACTTTCTACGATAGTTTTATTTAGTATAATATTCACAAATAGCGTGAAGCTTTGTTTCATCAAAATTCTGTCTCATTTGAAGAGTTTATTATTTTTCTGTTATATCTTCTATAAATAGTGAAAAAAGCCCCAAGAAACATAGAAAAGGGAAACATTTCATGAATATGCTTTATAGTTTAAGATAAATTCTAGACATAGAATTTCTTCATTTTTATAGAATTTTCATGGAGATACACTATTTTGTCTGTTTTGTAATTTAATGTGTTATTCATTCAGTTTTCTCTGGGGAAATCTATTCTTTAGGTATACAGAGTTTTAGATTTACAGCCACAGAAAAACCAGAATGTGAGAATCAACATGACTTAAGGTGTATTCATAAAGATAAGAGTTAATTTAATGTGTTTGCTCTTCCAATCATTCATTCAACAAACATTAGAGAGAAGCACTTATTTTCCTAGCAAAGATCTTTGCTTTCATGGCATTTCTAATTTAATAATACAGCAGATGCCAAAAATGGGCAGCATAAAAAGTAAGTGAAAATATAATAGTATGTACTATAGTATAATAACACATAAGAGCTATGTAGATTTCACTTTAGATATTCAAATGGGCTTATGTCAACCTTAAACAAAGGAGAAAGCAAAAAAGTATAAAATTTTATTCTGTATAGTCTTTTTTGTAGTCTATCAATTAATAATAGTTAATGATGATAATGGAGAATGACTATAGAATGCTTGTAAACAGCATGGTTAAGTAATAGGAAATAAAATCATTCTAGCTAGAACCATTTAGCAAATGAATGTTACTCTATATTTGTATTTAATGGAACAATGTAGAAATGTTAGGCCAAATCTTATATAAAAATGAATAAATGAATCCTGTCTACTTTTTAATAGACGAGATGATTCCCTTTCAGTCTAATTAATCTTATCCTTGAATGACCTCATGACTGCTTAAGTACCTGAACCTTTCTTATTGTGCTTATTGCAATTCACACTTCACCTTTTTATGTGTGGGTATCATGGTCATCAGTTCAACAGGTCATTTCCATCACACCTTCATTGAACAGCAATGCTCTTTGGCAGTGGGTTTTTTTTTAAAAAAATTGTATTCCTATTGCTTAGCATCAGTGCAGAATTGGCAAACTTGTGTCTCATGGAGGAAACAATTTTATCTCATCTCATCTTCAACTATCTGGAGGTTTAGCCACCTCTAACTTCCATATTTACTTGGACTAATGGCCAAAACGGACACATAACAGTCACAGGGCTCTTTGTAGGGAAACCCCTGGCCTATAAATTCTACTCTTAGGCTAATTTTGTAGAGCATCATTAACTGGTCTTAATGCAGAGTGACTGAATCTTATTCTTACAGAGATAGCCCCCACGCACTGGGGCTAAACCCATGACCTTTGCACTTAGCTATATCCCTAGCCTTTTCTTATTTTGCATTTTGATATAGGATCTCAGTAGATCACTCAGTTGCCCAGACTGGGCTCAAACTTGTGGAACCTCCTACCTCAGCTTCCCAGAATAATGGTTTGACAGGTGTACATCACCACACCAAATTAATGACTCCTCATCCTCACACTAATCAAGGCTAATTTTTGAAAATCAAAACCTAGATACTGGATTTTTAAAAATTATTTTGTCCTGTAGAGTTGTCCCTTCTGACATCAATCAGAAGATGTCATGGGGGAGAGGAAGATAGGCCCAGAAAAGAAGCCTAGAATAAAGCTTAAAAACTAGTATCCTATCATGTATTATTGACTACCTTCACCACTAGAGCTAGGTTTCTTTCATAGGCAGAGTCTGTTTACTGAGGCGATAGCATGAAGTATTTCAGAGTAGGTGCCTCAGAGACAAGGGGGGTTGGATTCAAATAAAGGAAGGTCTGTTTGCACATTGCTCAAGCTCAGACACTTTAATTTTCTGTCCTCTGTCTCTTTAACATTAGCTTTACAAAACTGTAACTATATCCTATGGTAATTGTGAGGAATAAAGGAAATATTTATGTAAAGAACCTAAAAATATGTTCACTCAACAAAAATGTATATTATAGTTGCTAATGTTCAAAGAAAATTCTCTAGTAATAGCTTGGTTTTCATACAGTTATATCTTCTCTGCATTGGTAAAGTTAACTTTTGATTATGATTATTAAATAAGGAAGTTTTTTTACATATAAACCTTTTTTGTTCTCTTGTGGTCTTGGGGGTTGGACCCAGCACCTTGGGCATGTCAGGCAAGTGCTGTATCACTGATCCACAACCCTAGCCTCATGTATAAACATTTTGTGATTTCTATCAGGCAGTCTTACTGAAACATAACTCCATGAAATAAAGTTATAACAAAGGCATAGATGTTCTTTACGACTTTGATTTAAAAATCAAAGCTGAAAGACCAACTATATTTTCTCACTTTAAGTTGGCCTTTATTTTTTTATCTATTTTTATTGGTATATGCTTGCAATATATATTTATATTCCTTTTGGGAAGTGGGCACATATATACATATGTTTGTGTGCATATATAGATTTATATGTATATATACACATGTTTATTTGTGTATATATGTATATATGCATATGTACATCCATAAATACATATAAAATATCTTGATCATTTCAGTCTTCTTCACTCCCTCTCTACTCCCCCTTTCCACTTCCTTTTGATCTACCCCCCTTTCTCAAAAAGTCTGCCTTTATTTCATTATTTATATTTTACAATGATAATGTTAAGTGAAATATATCAAACACAGAAAATTAAATATTGCATGGCTTATATTAAAAATATAAGTTCTCTCCCTATGAACATTATCTTGCCTCTATATTTATCTGAATGATATATGTATAATAAAAAGACAGAATTTTGAGTACTGCTGACTAGTATGTACTACTGGTGATGTCAACAAATTATGATTAACTTATGTTCATTATCATATTCACTCAAAATAAAAATAAGTATTTGATAAGTCATTCTTAAAAACTATAAAATTTCTGTAACTTTAAGTGGTTTAAGCAATTATTAGTCACAAACACAGACTCTATCTTGGATCACCTTTTAAAATATTTTAACTACCCAATTGTAAATAAAAGTGAATTTTTATTTAATTGTTGAAGTTCATACAGATATTTTTAACAAGTACTTTCTCATATTTCTATGTAGGTCACATAAAATTGTACCTCAGAAAAATTGTACTCATTAGTCTTTCCATGAAAAGTTCATGTTAGAAAAACAAAGAATTATAAAATAACCCTACATGTAGCTGATAGTTTTTATATTAAGATCTGAATTTAAGTCTTGAAAAACTTTCTAATATCTATCTTTCATTTTGCTTTTTAAATTACTTAATAAAAGATAGATAGGAAACAGGAAGATAGGTCTTTGGCAAATGGGAAAGGGACCAAGAGATAAAGAGAGGAGACAGAGGGGAAGAGGGAGAGGTGAGAGAAAGAGGAAATTTAAAAAAAATTAAAATATGTTATGTCTATGCACATTACTCCCCATGATGAATGTAGTTATTAGGTACTGCAGACCTGTACTAATAAAATAAAATAAAATA
>NW_004624821.1:7510471-7526059 GCF_000247695.1 Heterocephalus glaber | reverse complement strand
TATTTAGATAAATTATTAAAGTACTACTTTCTAGGTACTAAACCATTAGGTAATAAGTTTCCTGTAATAGTAATAAATCAAAGACCTTTAGTAGGTATTAGTATTCATTAACGTTTCTTCAGTTTATCTGTGGGAATATTTTCATAAAATACACTCAATGAAATATGGGTTATATAGTATTATAGGGGTATTTTGAAATAAATTTGGGCTAACAATCCATTGTATTGATATTACCACATGCCCACTGAAACTTACCCTCATCTTTTCCTTAGTTCTCTCTTTACCCAGCTTAAATTGTCTGTCTTATCATTTGTTTAAGTCCATTTGGGCTGCTATAACAAAATGCCCTATGCTGGGTATACAGAAATTTAATTCTCATGGTTTTGAAGACAGAGAAGTCCAAAGTCAAACAAAGCACTGGGAAATTTGGCGTCTGATCGGTGTCTGTTTCTTGGTTCATGTAAAGTCCCTTCTCCCCGTGTCCTTGCATGTTAGAAAAGGTAAAGGGTCTCTCTGGGGGCTTCTTTTATAAAGACATTAATCCCTCTCTCAGCCCCTACTTCCCTATAACATGGCCTAAAAGATTAGTTGCAACACACACTTGTCATAGCTTTGAAAAAATATTATTGGGAAGTGAGCTGTGCTACTAGTTGCTCTATAAAATCTGGAGTCAATTATTGTAGGGAAAATTTTTTTTCTAGAGTTAAAAATTGAATCATTTTTTAACTTTAAGGATTATGTTTGCCAGGGATGTTGTGTCCTTTTTCATAAGAAAAGACTACTCTATTCACAACTTACCATGTTTTCTCAGCCCATGAGCAGGATGGCTGCTAGATATTACTGTTTGCTTTGCCTTTGTGCCTTGCAGAGCATTTGTGTATTATTCACCCTATTTGTATTTCTACACAGAATCACCAACTCAAAGCATTTTCTTTTCTTATTTTAACAAGTTACCATTTTAGGATTCTTTAATCAATACTTTTTCTCATTTACATCATATTAAGAGGCAATTTAAAAAGTTTAATCAAAGACTTCAGCAATTGTTGCTGATTATGCAGGCTGAATTAAATGTGGGGCTGCAAGCTGAACTGATTCATATATGAAGTCCTCTGTAGGAAATGAAGGGAAGCAGGGCTTCTCCCTCTGCTATAAGCACTTGCAGGAGGCACATGATCTATTTGCCTTTGTGCTATGGTGCTTGGCTGGTCAGTTATTTACAGATCACTGAAACAGTGAGCATTCAGGACCAGGGGAAAGAGGGAGGTTGAAATTGTTTTTCTTAGAGTTTGGCTTTAATGATGAAGCTGATGAAATAAGCACATACTCTTTTGAAGAAAGAGATCACACACAGTGAGCATCAACCAAGTAGCTTGGTCAGGGTCTCCATAAATAAAAAGAATTTTGTATAAAGCCTCCATGCATTTTTGTGTTATTTTCAGTGGTCTCTCAGCTATTGAGGATGATCCAATAAAAAGAAAAACAAATCTCGACTTGATTTTGTTTATGGGTACAAAAATAGCTCAAATTTTCCCTTCTATTTTAGGAATCATTGTTTTTAATAGGGCACTTACTTGTTTCCATTCTTATGCATTCTTTTACATCTTAGGGATGTAAAAAATAAATAAGAAAATGTTTTGAACTTTTTCTTTATATTACAGGCTTGTTTTGAATATTAAGTGAAATGAACAATAATACTGAGGCAAAAATTTAAATGAAGAAGCTAAATCAACTTTGTCTTCCTTTAAATGATTTGTGAAAACTTCACAGCTAGTAAGGGGTTGGGGTGGAATTCATATTGGCAGGCTAAAGTCAAAGCCGAAACACTTAGGTGCTGTGTAGTATATTCTGGGCTGAATTACATTCCCTCATAATTCATATGTCAAAGTCATAAACCCTAGTGTGCCTGTATTTGCAGATAAGAGGTAACTACAAAGAGGTAATTAAGATTAAATGAGGTCATAATGGTAGAGTCCCAATCTAATATGAGTCATATCTTCGGGAAAAAAAACCCCAAAAAACAAAAAAATCAAAAAGATACCAGAGCTGTGACACATAGAGAAAAGGTCATGTGAGGACATGATGAGTACAGCTATCTGTAGCCCAAGAAAGAGGCCATCAAAGAAAGCAAACCTCCAACACTGTAATCTTAGACTTTCAGCTTCCAGATCTATCTGGAATACATTTCTGCTATTTAAGCCACTGAGTCTGTCCTATTTTGTTATGGCAGCCTTAGCAGACTAGGACACTCTACCACTCCAAAGTACATTAGAAGATAAATATATAAATATATATATATGATTTAAATTTGATTTAGTTTAGCAGATATTGAAAAAATTTCCAATAATAAAGGCTTGTTAAACATCTTCCAGAGTAATTCAGCAGAGAGATTCTACCCCATCTGTGACAGAAAATCCAGTGGAGAAATGAATCAGAAACAGAGCAAAAGATCACAAGCTATTTGGGGAAACAGTAGTTCATAAGGGAGCCACAACTTTAAAAAGCTAGAAGAGCAGGCCACTGTGGAAGAAGAACCAATTGAAGAAACAGAATACATAAATCAATTCTATTGAGAATTATTGGTAAGAAACATAATTTGTATATGCATAAGTATAAGCATACTTCTCCCCTAACCCATGTTTAAATAACAAATATTTTCAGTTTAAAATAGAGCTACTATTTTTAAAAAGTGAATTGCTTTAGAGTTTCAGCTCAGATGCCAAAGAAATATGATTTTAAAGAAGATTTATTAGAACTGGACATAGATTAGTGCCTTCTATTTCTGCTTAACATTTCTTCTGACTTAGTTTTACAGCAATGAAGATGTTGACTTGTAACCTTAATCCATGTTGAGTAGCTGACTAGATATTTATCTTATATCAAGTTCCAAGCAAATTCCTTCTGAAGGCAGAGCCAATGGCAGGGTTTATCTGACAGGTGGTGTTCTTGGCATACCTCACTGGCAGCTCATTGGGCCCTGTATTTCCTCTAGGACACTTAATCTAGACTTGCTTCTTTGGTATAACAGATAATTAATATTCATTTATTTTAGAATTAGGTAACCCCTGAAGAACCCCTGAAGCAGATGAGAGTTTTCTGTGCCTTCAATCATATTACATGCTAGACAATAAAAATGTTTCAACCCAGTTCACAATAAGACACAACTGCTTCTAAAATGTTTTTATTCAAACACCAATAGAAAGTACTAGTGAAATGCTCACATTTGTATGTTTGCAGTACACCAAAGAACTGTAATAAAATAGTGCTTACATCATGTTCCCAAGGCTTTGAACTTCTAAACAGGTAACTGTGGCTGATAACTGAAGATATGCTAAGTTGGACTGAGGATGTTATGCTTCACAGACACAACACCTATCTTAACCGTGTAAGGCTGCACTTCCACCCAGTACCAATGAACTTTCTTAACCTCTTAGTGATATAATTGGTAAAAAAATTTCATTGCTTATTTCAAAATACTACAAGTGCAAATGGTATAATTTATGTGTGGACAGTTATTTTACTGTATTTGATGTTAGATCAGCCTCTGTAGATACCACAGTCTATACACTGTTCAACTGAACAAACTGTACAACTGGACAAAGCAACACCCTGTTTCTAGTCCCTCCCTCCCCGCACCACAAACACAACCTCTTATGTAAGCACCATGCACAAGTGTGTACTTATATTTATAATTTCCTGAGCTTTCTTACCTCTTGCTCCATCAAAGAATTTATTAATGATATCAAAACATTTTATCACTTAGAAAGTTTACCAACTTGCAGTCCTTTGCTCATTTTCAGTAACAGGAGACTTCCACACTCAGGGAAATAATGGCATACTGAAGCACCATAGGGTTTGGGAAATGAGAGGGACATTAACAATTGCATACTTCATAATATAAAAATAAAACATATTCCATTTATTTTATTTCACAATTTTTAAAGGTATCTGTGTCTAAAACCTCGTGACATTTAATGCATACCTAATGTACTGCATGAAGAAATAACAGTTATTTATTTTAGATGTAATGTTATTACTTGTCATAGTATTCATTTAAACAAAATTTATTTTATTGATCTTTCTTGAACTTTGGTATTTAATCTTTGTGCTTTTTGTATAATATCCAGGAGAGGGCAGTAGAGTACCTGAATCAGATGTTAAAAAATTGTGCCACATGAAAATTCTGTTTTTTAAAAAATCAATAATCCACAACATTTGAGTACTGTTATAATCATATTAAATTAAACATATTACTACCCCTGTCATCTAAATGCTGTAGTATAGAAAAGAGAATATTTGTTCTCAGTCTTTTTTTTTTGGTAATAATGGATATTGTTTCATTTAAATGGTTTTAGTCAATATCAATATTACTAAATTGGCAATATCATCAGTATGTTGATCAAGTTAAAGATTTATGACCATTCAGTTATTTTAAATGTAAATATCTGAAATATTTCATTTGTGTCTATTTTTTACTTTGAGAAAATATATTTTTTGCCTGGCCCCTTCCTCCTGTAGGCAGGGAGATAAGAATTATTTTAATTTCAAAATCATTGTCTGTGTAACTATATATAATCCCATAATTTAGTTGTTTCATAGCTAACATTCTCACATAACAAATTTTCTCATTCAATACAAGGAGGCTATTCTGAATGCTTCTTAACTCAGAAGGTCACTCTGAAATTATATTTATTGTTCAAAGGATAGTTTCTGAGTAGTTTACTGAATTTCCATTTAATCTCTAAGCACAAATCTTATGATGTCAAAAGCACATTTATTGGTAATAATTTTATATATATATATATATAATTTTTTTTTTTTGAGTCGGGGTCTCACTATGCTATCCAGGCTGGCCTTAAACTTACTATGTAACCCGGGCTGGCCTCGAACTCACCTTGCTCTTCCTGCCTTAACCTCAAAGTACTGGAATCATGAGCATGCATGCAGATCATAATTTAATAGCTTTTTATAATCTCTGTATTACTGGATTTTGCTGTTTTTGAACATAACTGTGTTTTAGATATAGCAGAAACTGCTAAAGCCTGGCACTTTAGAACTTGAGCTTGCAGTCAGTTTGTCTGTGCCTCTGACAAATAAGTGATTCTTGGTAATTTACTTAATTTTTCTGAGCTGGTTTCTTGAACTATTGAAAGAGGCCAATAAATTTTATGTTTTGCATGGTATAGTTATGATAGTTCAGTAACGTAAGCATTTAGTAAAGTGACTAACAATTGCTAACAACTTTATAAATACTTTTATTAACTTTAGAGTTATAGGTAATTTCTATAAAGAGACTACTAGAGACAACTTATACGACACATTGTCATTTTTATACAAAATTATGTTTCTGAGGACATTATTGCTGTTTTACTAGGTTCTATGGAAGAAATATGTCTCTAATTTTAACACTATCATGGGTCAGATTGTATAGGCAATTTATTTGCCTTCATCTCATGATTCCTTTGAATCAACTATGTTTTACGGTTCTGTCTTGCATTCTTCTTTTATTATTTTTTTTAAATGAATTTTATTGGTACATTTTCGGTATACAGTATAATGACATTCATCATTGGAAATTTGCACCTTTACATAATCTCTCTTGGTTCTTATTTTTCCCTATTCCCCCACCCTTCCTTCAACCCCTCCACCCCTCCCCATTTACAAAGACTTTGTTTCCATTTTTTAAATTTTTTCATATTAATTCCATTCCTTTCTTTCCTTTCCCCTACCCCTCCCACTGTCTTTTCATTCTTTGTTAGAAAGCTTACATTCAAATTCTGCCTCATTTCTAGGAAATTTTGTACAATTTTATGTCTCACATTTATGCTTTATCATTTATAAATTTTTCTTTTTTCTTCACCCACTTCTCTTAATTATTACTGTGTATAATTTTGTAAGATGCCTTAAATTCATTTTGAGTGTGTTAAGAAATGTATTCATCCACACAAACATATGAACAAGGTGAATCTGAATTGTTCCTAAAGGGCAGAATTCTTAATTTATTGAAAAGAAAGATGGCATATATTTACTACTGAAGATGACACTCTGTGGATTCTTATAATTATGACCTCAATAAGAAGTATAATGTCCTATTAAGTACCAAATGTGAATATATGTGTGTGTGTGTACATATATATATATATATATATACATATATATATATATATATATATATTTCAAGAGAGGCTGATTCTCTTAAGTCTCTCACTCTGAATATTTATCTGTTATCAAGATTCACCAGTTCATAAGGAGTATCATTTTATCTTGGCTTTTTTTCTTTCCTTATTAGGCTAAACTCTACCACTAGAGATTTATCAGATGATTATCAAATCACCCACGTGTTCCAGAAATTATACGGTTAAAACTGCATGCTTTGTCCTTATGTTAGGAAGCCTACTTCAGCTTACACTTGAGGCTTCATAGAAAAGCTAATTGAGCACCCAAACCTCTCTACATGGTTCAGTTGAAACTTAAGGGATTCAACCCCAGCAAAATCTTTTTAACTTGCCCTGATTATTGGCAACATATAACTGGTTCCTTTTGCCATAATTAATTGTGGCTGCCATGAAGAGTTATCTCATCATTTGAATTATCGTAGGAATGACTATTTTCATTCCATCTGTGGAAAAATTAAAGGTGAGAGACAGTATGATACAGAACAACTGGATTTAAGTGTCAAGAAATTCAAGGGTTATCTATGTTTCTTTTATATTTTGTACATTATTTTTCTTCATTTTCTTTTTTATTTAATAAATTTTATTTTATCCCATCCCCCCCCCTTATACTTTTGTTCAGTTTCTTGTTTGAATACAATCATTGATTTCCAAAGGAAACCTCTTCTACTGGAAACATGATTAAATGGGAGGTGATTGCAGTATTATTGATGCTCTGACCAAATCCACTAGGTTCTCACCTTCCCACAATGATTCTTGCTGCCAGGCTCTAGAATGGTTTACTTGGTGGATTCTTCTGACTAGGGTAGAAAATACAATGAGCAGTCTAGAAGTGTCAGAGTCTTGTCATGTCAGGATGAGACCCTCGTCTTAGGTCTTAGTCCATTTGTGCTGCCATAATAAAATGCCCAAGACTGACTAACTTATAAAGACTAAAAATGTATTCTTTTAGTTCTGGAGTTTGGGATGTCCCAAATCAAGGCACTGGCATACAGTGAAGGCTTTGTTGCTGTCTCCTCACGTGGTAGAGGATGAAAGGGCAAAAGAGGGCTGAACACTGTGTAAAGGGTCTTCTATAAAGACGTCATAACCAAGTCACCTCCTAAGTGACTCATCTCTTAATACTGTTGAGGTTTTTCAATGTGAATATTAGAGGGACACAATCAAACCTTAGCAAGCTTTCACTCAGTACTAATGGGGAAAAATACCCCTTCCTCTCTCTTTAAATGGGAGAACCCTGAGGTCCGTTCTGCAACATACTGTTTTCCAATGGCCACGAGTGGGACTGAGCCCCATTTGTTCACAACAGTGATCTTCTTATTAGTACATCTTCCACTGGCTCTTCCTAACTCCATTTCCTTTCCCCTTACCACAGTTTTCCCAGGGATCACTTCTCAAATAAACTACATGCGCTGAAGTCTTCATCTCTTTATTACTTCTGAGAAAACACAAAGTAAACCATAGTGTATGATGCATGGATTGATGAATGGATGGGTGGATATGAATAAATCACACCTCTATTTAGGTTATCAAATGTACCTTTAAAAGAACACTCTGATCAGATAGTAGCCAATTAGCTCAGTGTTCAGTCTAAACGTTTTGCCTCTGTGTCCTCAAAGTTATCTCTATGATTCATATAATACCAACAAAAGATAATTTAATTGCTACCCAAAATGTCCTTTTCACAATAATGAGAGAAGGAGAAATGCAGATTTTCTTTCATGTGCAGAAGCACTGATATAGCTGTTTTGCCCGGGCAGTTATGGAAAATGATACTACACTTTGAGATGAATTCTGTGGAAAAGGATGATCTATGAAGTTCTTGTCACTTTAAGCTAGGATCACTATGATTATGAGAAGAGAAATGAAAACAGATGAAAAGGAAAAGGCCCCGCTGTTATTCCCATCTATGCTGACTTTTACTTGAGGAAAAATTTGAGTGGTATTTTGAAATGTTTTTTTCTTTTTTTGGTACTGGGAATCGAATTTAGGGCCTCCTGCTTGCCAGACAGGTGCTGTGCCACTGAGGTACAGCCCCAGCCCTTGACATGCTTTTTTCATTAAAAATCACACTTTGTGATTTTGCAATATATAGTCATTTTATGTGATCTATACACATTACTATTATTTAGTCAATAACTTCAAAACTTTTATCATAACAAGTTGATAATTACAAGTATGTAATGTTAATGGAAGATTTATATAAATTGTTAAAATTGATAATATAATTTTATCAACAGGAAATTAAGAATTATTGTTGTGATTTTTTAAAAGCCATCACTTATCATTGCCATTCTTTATATATCCTCTATTCTATGCTACAGGATAGTTTTGTGCATTCTTTCTTTTTTGTGTGTGACACTAGGGTGTGAACTCAAGGCCTTCTCACTGAGTACGATCTCAGGCCTTTTTTGTTTTAATTTTCTGTTTTGAGATAGAATCTTGATAAGTTGCTAAGTAGCCCAGAATGGGCTTCAACTTGGGATCCTCCTACCTCAGCCTTCCTGAGTACTGGGATTATAGGAGTGCACCATCACACCAGGCTCTTCTTTAGATTTCTGGGAGTTGCTTGGAAGCAAATTATCACTCTAAAATGGTTAATTACTGCAAAGATTTCTTGTGTTTATCCATAAATTATTTTAATTTCCTAAGCTATAAAATTCAGAAATAATTTTACTTATAATTTATGCAAAAAAGAAAGATTTGATTTTGCAGCTGGAGTTAATCAAGTCTAAGGATAATAAATAACACTGAACAATAGCCTTAACAGTGTCTGAATTCAGGAACCTGCCACTCAGCTTACATTTACAGGTTAATTTATTTGCTTTTCATACAGCATCTTGATTTCACTTTATCAGGGTTCAGGTCAGGTAAATTTGGTTGTAAGCCTTTTATATTAGGGTACAGAAGAGTAAAGTATCTATTAATTTACCTTTATTATTGCAACCACCTTCTCTACTTTTTAATGATCTAGGTGCATCTTTACCTTGTGCAAGCATAGTTGCTAAATGTTTCTTCATATTCATCTTGCTTTGACTTTATAGTAACTCTATGAAGTAATTATGAATTATGTTAATTTTTCAGATGAGAAAATTCAGCCTGAAAAGATTAAATAATGAATATTAAAATATTCACTCTATTAATGAATATTAAGACTTCATTCCCTCCAACTGGAAAGGCCTTAGTTCAAATGCAGTTTGCCCATTTGCCAGTCATCCATGTTGCTCGAGATTAATAATGTGTCTAGGCATTTGATTCTTTCTATCTCTGTCATCATGAAACTATGGCTTCATTTCACCCCCTTCTTCCCTCCTGAAGAAGTTTAGGTCTTGGAAGACACTACAGGAGAGCTTCCAGTATATGTATAGATTCTGTGTTAAATCACACACTTGAGTTTATCTGACAAAAGCTATGGATTGAAATGGAAGAGAAGTTGCTGCTACAAATAAAGCAAGGTACAAAAAATGTATCCTCTATGAATTAAGTATGTATATGTATGCAAACATGCACACATTTCAGTTTATTTTGTATTTTAGTCTACTTTGTACTACTATGACAAAACATCTGAGACTGTGTAATTTAGAAACAAAAGAAATTTATTTCCCACAGTTCTAGGACTGGAAAATCCAAATCAAGGCACTAATGTCTACTGAGAGTCTTCTTTCTGGATCCTCACATGGTGGAAAGAAAGAAAGCTAAGAAAGCCAACACTACTGCGAAGCTTCTCTTATAAGGGCCTTACATCCACTCACAAGGGAGGTGCCCTCATAGCCTAATGACT
This sequence comes from Heterocephalus glaber, assembly GCF_000247695.1. The sequence goes on along the minus strand of NW_004624821.1, from coordinate 7,516,108 downwards.
TCTTAGAGACTCTGCCACTTAATACTGTCATATTGGCAACACCGGAATAATGGAGGGGTCACATACAAACCATAGCATTCTATGTATAAATGTTTATGTAAGCCAGCATTATTAATATTGTGGCATATATGTACATAAAATGTATAGAGACAAATATATACATATAGTCAACATCATAGAGAACCTGTGCAGCAAAAAGCTTCAAAGAAATTACAGCCATCGTTAACAATTATCTATTGATAGGACTGCTCAATATTTGTAATGTACATTTTAATAGCCATATGTTGTTGCTATAATTTAAGCAAAGTTGTTTAATTTACAGTCTTAAAAGAAGTAACCTCATTTTAGATTACTATTTGCATGTGAATTATTTGCATATAAAATGAAGTTGCCCTGTTTAATTTCAGAAAATTCTAGATTTCTTAAAATTTGGCAGTTTCTGTATTTCTATATCTAACCTCTGCTTTCTCGTCATACTCTTTTCCTTGTATTTGTTCACTTTACAACTCCCACTCTCAGAAAGAACCTAGAAGATTTAATATAATTTTCTGACAAGTGGGAAACTGCCTTTTTAAAACCATAATTGCATTTTTTTTCCAAACATAGATAAGGTGGCTATATCAATGGGGCCTGCTGGGAGCTCTTATCAGAGCTATTAGAGAGCAGCAAGCACCTCCAGCTGGCAGGAGTGGATGCAGAGCTCAGTGACTACTCCTGTGAAGAATGAGTGTCAGAGTCACTATGTTCCGGAACCATTGTTGATGCTGATCCAAAGTGGTCAGACTTCACAGCATTTGATAAAAAAGCAAGTTAGAGACCTAGATGAGTCATGTGAGGCAAACTGAATAGAGTCTGAAGCCAGACCCAGCTGCAAAGATTAAGTCCTACAATTTCTGGCAAGAAACTGGTATTCCAGCTGAGTGGGCTCGGGCTCAGGATTGGGTTTACAGAAACAAGTGAGAAAATCAAGTGACTTGTAGGGACCTCAGAACAGACGCTCAGAAACTAAAATCATACTGGGTGAGAGTAGAACCCTCACTTTCCAGACACGGCCTGGAATGTGGGATTTGGGCCCTTGCTTGCTGCACTCCCAGGTGGGAGCATGCAAGATGCAGGACCATAGTCCTTTCAGTGGGATCCAGAAGGACAAGTCGCCTTGCAGCTACCTATATCTAAGTTTCCACATCTGTCAAATGGGAGCAATAATTATCCCTACCTCATATAAATCTTGTGTGAAATAATGAATGTTTAGTGCATTGGTTTGTTACTGGGGAAATAAAAACTTGGTTATTTTTGCTGATCAGTTCCTTTATAGCCTAATGTTTATGTTAGTGGTTTTCAACTCAAATAATAGCCCGTGGAGACTTTTAGAGCTACAAATACTTAAAGTCACTATAGCATAATCAAATCAGAACCCCTCAGGCTGAAATCTGAGCATCTGTAGATCTCCCAGAATCCCAGAGATCATTTGTCCCATAAAGAATGACTAACCATGTGATTGTGGTACTGTTTAATTTATGAAAAATAATTTATGATTACTTAAAATAGCACTAGTGGCAGATGTAGGCTATAAAATTAGATAGATTTCACTAACTGCAAATTAGGTTTAGAACTGAACTAGCTACTAAACTAATTGATTAATTTTACATGTCAGCTCGTGTGGGGTCACAGGATGCCCAAATAGCCAGTTAAACATGATTTCTGGGTATATGTGAAGGTGTTTTTAGAAGAGATTAAAATTTGAATTGTGGGCTGAGTGAATCACATGGCCCTCCCTGATGTGAGTGGACATCATCCAATCCATTGAGGACAGTAGCAGAGCAGAAAGGTTGAGGGAAGTTCAATTAGTTTTCAGCCTGATTAGCTGGACCAGAACATCTATAATAGCCTGCCCTCTGCTCTCGTGGTGCTCAGTCCTTCGGACATGACTGGGATCTACATCATCACTGTTTCAGCTTTCAGGCTTTTCAACTACACCACCAACTTCCCTGGGTCCCCCACTTGCAGGTAGCAGATTATGGGACTTCTTATTCTCCAGTCATGTAGACACTCCCATATGATCATTGAATCTCCCTTCCCTTTCTCTCTTTCTTCTGCCTCTCTCTCTTCCTCTCCCTCTGCCAGTCTTACCTATTGGCTCTGATTTTTTGGAGAACCTTGAATAATACAACTTTCTGAATAAAGAAAGGCAATATGTAATCATCAATGGGTTTTCCTGGGTGTATTAACTGTACTCTCTTTGGCACTTCTATTCTCAATAGAATATAAGTAGAATTTAGATATACAGAAAATTGTAATTTCTTCTGCCTGCCTCTTATAGTCTTTCCACATGTAAATAAATACATGAATAAATAAATAAGTAGTGACTAAGAATAGACTATAAAAGTGAATACTTATCCTTATTCCCAAGTCTCTAAATTAAGGGACTTAATTTCTTTTTATGGCTGAAACGACGTTGGGTGTCAAAGATGTCAGCAGTTCTAGTCTTCTGAACCCCCTTTGAATGTCTCAGAGTGCTGGGTTAGCGTGAGGTTGTTGTGGAAAATAGCAACAGGCTTTGGTAACACAGTGAGCATCTTCAGAACTCTGTTCAGTTACAACAGCAGTCACTGGATTCCCTGGAGAAAATCTGCTTTGAATTGATCCACTCAGGTTCAGACTCTTTCTTTCAGACAATGTACTTTCAGCCAGTATACCTCACAGTACAGAATAAGATTCATACTTGCTAGATGATACAATTTATCTCCCATAACAATTCTTTATTTTCTAGTGCTTTTGATTGAAACAATCTTTCTTCTACATGAGTAGGAAAAGACTAACAACTTTTGGCTCATTTTTATGCCCCTGTTTCATGTTGTAGTTTTTATATAGAAAGCAATTGAAATTCATACTTCTAAAAAATGAAGAAACAGAAACATTTCTAAGAAGTATACATCCCAACAGAAAATGTCAGCCAAACTCAGGGGGTTGTAAAAGATTGAATAAAACATTTACAGTTAGTGGGATAGGAGAAATAGTTGTGTTTAAAAAAATGAGTACAACTATCACAACACTACCTGCAGAAGGACGTCATTAGTCTTCCTCTAAAGCAGGGCAATGACAAGCATCGACAAAGTAGATTACAGTGAACAGTAATAAAACATCCTCTTTTTTCCCAAGGAGTCTTTGATAGCAGGACACAAACTGAATTTTAGTGCACGTGACAGGAGAGTGATGGCATCAATAGGAGATGTCAGAGGCAGGAAGAGAGAAGGTTTCACAGATGGATCTGCTGGAATCTGTCCTGGAAGTGGTGGTAGCTGCACTGGCAGAAATGCATTTCCATCAGAGCCGGACCAATTTGTCTCCTACTTGAATAATACATGGACACCTTTTAAAAGAGAAAGGAAAGATTCTTACAGATCTCCCTATCTCCTTAAAGTTGGCAAATTATTGGTACAAGGTGACTTCTATATATAACGTATGTTAAATATAACATATAAAACAATGTTACTCATTATATGCTATATATAAGTGGAGAATAAATTCCTAATGCAGCCTGCTTTTATACAAATAAGGTCAAACTGATTTACCTGTTAAAATAAAATTTTAATACCACGCAATTAAAATTAATCATGTTAATTTAATAGGATAGATATTAGTGTTTTCTCAGTTGGGATTACCTCTTGTTCAATGTGAAATTACTCTTCTTGACTATGGTAAGGCATAGCATGTTATTCTGACATGGGCCACACAAGCACTCAGTTTTCCCTCCACTTATCTCTGGACTATCATAAAATTTTTACTTCACTAAGTTGCTGGTAGCCTACAAATAGCACCACTGTGACCACAAGCACCTCTCCAAATGTGAGCAATGGAATTTTAAAATTACTCAGTTGTAATTTTGTGGATCACTCAGATGATTCATAGCATTGTGTTTGTCTTCTATGTCACCAAAATGCAAAGAAACCGGTTTAAAATGAATTCTTGAAGAGAATTTTCTCATACCTAATTTGAGAAACACAGAGGTAGACCAAGAAAGCAATTTACTAAATGGGCAAGAAGTTGCTGTCTCCTCTAGAGCACCCTAGAGCAGTATGGAGGACTTGGGTAATATATGGGACAAATACTGACTTTGTAACAATATGATTTTCCCTCTGTTTCCCCCAGTGATTTACTGAACACTTACTACATTCCAGGCAAAGGACAGGCACTGGTGAGCCAGTGATAATTTAAACATGACCTTTGTTCTCAAGAAATTAAGTGTTTATCAAAGAAACAGACATGTGTCTTGAGACAATGGCCCCAATGTCAATAATAAGTCTGTGGCAGTGATCGCAAATGTATGTATAAATTTCTGTGAGCAGATGTAACTTTTCTTTAATCTTCTAGCTAGCAAGGAAATTGAAAATGAGGATAATTTTTTAAAATTTTAATTTCTTTTGGTTTAAAGATGGGTTAAGGCCTTTCCTTTTTTCTTCTTTCAGTTGTCAATGTTTCCTTTGCCAAGGAATATTTTTCTCATCTCTGCCTATGCCTCTGTGGCCAAGGACATCAAGGAGGTTGCTACTTTCATGAGGGCTCCCCACTGTTTGAGAGGGAGCTTCCTGTGATTCTGGAATAACTCCCAAGCGAAAGTAATGTGTACTGATGCTCAGAACTGTGGGAGGTAGCAACCTGCATTCACGTGGCCATGAAGGACAGAGACTCTTGGCTCAACCTGCAGGGATTCAGACTCCAACTCTTACTACTTGGGCAGTTATGAACTAATTGTTTTTCTTTATTTTGGTTTCTTCACCTTTCAAAGGGGAATAAAAATAATTGTATTTAAATCTGTGGTAACTACAAGAAGAAAATGAGAGTAATGTAAACACTTATCAGTGTCTGACAAATAGCAAGTGCTCAATTAACTTTGGCTAATAAGAAAAGCTCTCTGAGCCTTTATCCCCACAGCGGTTAAAATGAGTTATCCCAGGAAAAGAACACAGGCCTTTTGTACCTGTTTTGGCCATCGGTCCCAGGGCATTTTGAGTTTCAAAAGGATAATTTTATGGTTAATGCTTATCATTCATATCAGGACCCCACTTTTTAAAAAATTTAATTTTATTGGTACATTTAAAGTATACAATATAATCACATTCATCGTTGGAAATTAGCACCTTTACATACTCTCTTGGTTCTTATTTTTCCCCCTTCCCCTGCCCTCCCTTCAACCCCTGCATCCCTCCCTATTTACAAAGACTTTGTTTCCATTTTTTTATTTTCTCATATTAATTCCATTCCCTTCTATTCTTTCCCCTACCCATCCCACTTCCCTTCCCCTTTGCACCTTTTTTTTTTCCTATTTCACCTTATCTATTACACCTTTTAGTTCTTATTTGCACTTTCAGTTTCTCACACTAGAGAAACTATTCGGTATTTACACCAGTGAGTCCTATTTCTTTCACTTAAGCGCATGGCCTCAATGTGCATCCATTTAGCTATAAATGTCTCTAATTTTTCATTTTTTATGGCTGAGCAGTACTCCATTTTAGAAAAAAAAAAACAAATTTTCTTTATCCAGTCTGCAGTTGATGGGTATTTGGGCTGCTTCCAAGTTTTAGCTATTACAAACTGTGCTGCTATGAACATGGGTGCACATATATCACTGTGGTATGA
>NW_004624821.1:7433210-7484330 GCF_000247695.1 Heterocephalus glaber | reverse complement strand
TTTTGGTACCAGGGATTGAGCTCTGGTCCTTGTGCTTGCGAGGCAGGTGCCAGAGCCACTGAGCTAAATCCCCGGTCCTCACCAGATATTTTTGCAGCACCACCTTTGAATCTGATAGCTTTTTTAAGTAAGATCTATTTTTTTTTCATTTTTTTGTTTGTTTTTTGTAAATATTTTTCTTTGGTCAACTATTTTCATTTTAAAGGTGGAGGAAATGTTAGCTATTTATATACTGTGGCACTCAAACTCAAGTTTGGTTGACTAGATTACCAGTAATCCATGAGACTCATGATCATTCTGTTTATGCCTGTTCACAGGTATTATTAATTTTGATTCCACTTCTGTCTCTTAGGTCTTCCACTTGAGTTCTGGGATTCTAAAGATCAGGGTTCAATCTTTCAAAAATTAACATAAGCACTGGGCATGGCAATATGTGCCAATAACCCCAGCTATTTGAAAGGCTCCAGGAGGAGTACCACTCAATCCTGAGAGTTTGAGGACAGTCTAGACAACAGTGAGATCCTGTCTCAAGCAAACAAACAAAAAATTAGGCATAAAGACTCTTCAAGAACCATTAAGTAGAATATGTTAATTTATACATATTTGCAGACAAGGTTTTCTTTTTAGAAACAACACGATTATACTCAAATTTTTAGGTATATGTATTCAGCTCTATGGAACTCATCATTGCTCTATGTCTATATTGTTTTGAAGCTAGATTCTATATAGAGAAATTACTTCTTAAATCCTTTGTCAAGTATATCACAGTTGTTTCTGCATCCTGCCACTGTTTATGATACAGATTCCTAACAGCTGTGCTTGAGAAGTAGACTGCAAACATAGTGATTGTCATCAACTGTCACTATTAGGAATTTCTGTTTTGAAGATAATGTCAACAAAGTGACCGGACTATTACTTTTGCTGCTGGATTTTCCTGCCTTGCTAAACAGTGCGCTTTCTGTGATTTTCTTTATGAGGTGCTAAAAAACCTCTCATCCTTGAATTTGGAGACAAAATGTCTCAATAGCAAGTTCTTATCCACTCATCTTATGACAGGAAGAAAAGTAATAAATAAATTAGAGGGCACATAGCATCTTGATTGTAGCAGTTCACAGTTGGATCATTTCTCTTAGTGAACCTGGTCAGCATCATCCGTAGTGATCATCAACTGATGACTACTCATAGGTATACTGGAACATTATGAAATCATTCAAGCTTTCAGTTTGTCAGTCTTCTAAAACTACAGACACTAAACAGTGGTAAACTCTAATATACAAACGTACCATTTATATTTTCCTTAAAAGGTGTATGCTGGTATTATTTGAAAAGGAGTTTGCTAAATATTCTGAACATTATGTATTCAGCTAGGCATTTCAGTTAACAAATCTAGGAAAGCCTCCCATGATTTTAACATTCATGAAAAGGAAAATGCTGTTCCAGAGAAATTTGATAGATCATTTTCATTTTTGAAGTCTAATAAAAATACATGAGCTTATTTGACTAACATTTTTCTTTTGTCTTGGTCTTTAGATTAACTTCTTTACACACAAGTACTCCACAGGCAGGATTCTGGTACTCAGAAGTTGAGTGTGTAGGAGTTTTATACAAATGAGAAAGTCTCACTTGGAAAAATTGTTAAATAGCAACCTATCATCTATTATTTGGATGGTGCTTTGGACTCCCATTTTATTCTCATTTCCTAACAGTTCCTAAGGCAGAAATTATGTAGGTGGTTAGGACTGCATTTTGAAACACCTGTTGAAAGAAATCTTTGTATGAAGTGATCATTAAATTCCGACCAAAACAACAGCAAATGTGTGCCAAAACATAAAATGCTTGATTCTTTGCATCAAGGTAATACTATATAGAATATCTGCTTTGCATTTAAATATGAGACCTCACTTTCAGGGGCCTTTAATAAGACAGAAAAGGACCAATTTGTGTAAAACCACTGACAGGAACCCTGACCTATTTCAGTTGTGGCTGAACTACACTAAATCATGTCCACATAGGTGATGTATTTAGTTAATTGCCAAATTGCATAATTTGATTTTTTTCTGTCATGTCCAAAATGATTTAAAAACTATTATACCTCTACCATCAAATAATGCTCTTCTGGGGACAGTAAAAAGTAGGCAAGGCAAAAGCAGAATTTAAGTAAAATTAGAGGAACAGAATCTACTCCAGGTGAATTTATATTTAGTGCAATATAAAATGATAAAGGAAATAAACGCTCATTTCACCTTAAGAAAAGCAAACAGCAGTACTGAAGGATAGAAAAACTGAAGTTAATATTTTTATGCTGTGCTTATTTTGGTTTTAAATATAATTGTTATGGATATTAATGTCTATTAAAAGTACATTAATATTAATGTACTTCCTGAAGAAAACTCATATTTTTCCATCAAGGCCTCTATCCAAAGAGTACTGAGAACTTGGAAAGTGGCTGTTATATTTGTCTTTTTTTTTTTTTTTTGCATTTGTTATGGTTGTAAAGCATTTAATCATGGGTAATTTTTATGCAGACCTATGGAAAATAGGATCCTGAACTTCAAATATTTTGCTCAAAAATGAGTCAGTTTATTTTCAATTATTTATTAAAGGAAAAAGAGTAATTGCTGCTTAATACTAACCTGATCATAACATTTATACTTAAAGAAGTATTGAACACTTCCTCTGAATCGTGTTAACAGATAACAGATAAAACTGAACATAGCAGACATGTCCTTGTCCTTATAGACTACTGGGGTGAAGAAATAGCATAAGCAGTTACAAACAGATACATACTCATGATGATAAAAGCTGTGATGTAACATACGACTGGAGAATTAATTTTAAGTGGACTGGTTATGGAAAAGCTGTTTTCATAATGAAGGATCAAACTTCATTATTTAATTGAGATCCACTCGATTAAAAAGTAGCCAGCCATTAGAATAGCCAATAGGAGTGGGGCTGGGGCATACATATAACAGATAACAGAAGAAAAATCAGTAAGACTGGAGGAAAGTGAGTGAGACTGGGGACAAAGGATAGCCCATAGAAGTTAAAAAGACTAATAAGGACACTAATGCAGGCTAAGAAGTGTCCCTTTAATATAAATGAACTGAGAAATTAATTAAGAGGTTTGAATGAGAGAGTTACAAGATCGAACTGAAGCTTTCATACTATTTTTATGGTACCCAGTGAGTCAAAACTAAGACTGAAAGGCAATGGTATAGGGTAAGAATTCATAGTGGTTTTGATTCAGGTAATAATGTGGAGATAAAAGGTGGTTATATTTAATATATATTTTGCAGTTTGATTTTATAGGACTTGTTATTCTTTGGGGAATGCAGTGTTCAACAAGAAAAGAATGTTTTTATTGCATCCTGAGATTGAAATCCAGTACCAAGTTGGGGAAGACTAGCAGTGTTACAGGTAATAACTAAGATTTCTCTGTGTGAAGATGGAGATTCCTCTCAGATTTGCAGGAGAAGATGGAAGTGTTGAAGCACAGCAGAAATCTGGGATAGATTTGGGTTGTACTTGACATCAAAAGCCAAGGAAGTGGATCAAAAACTTCTTTGGAAAAAGAATAAAAGATGGAAAAGGGAATTAAGGCCTAAGTTTTGAGGATTTCCAAACTCTGTCAGTTGGACGAGGACAGTTTTACAAGATTTTAGAAAGGGTATCATTTGGGAGGATAAAACCAAAGGCACAAACTATAATGAAATGCAAGGAAGAACACTCATTAAGGAGAGAGAAACAAAGTTAAGAGCAGTAATGGGGGCAGAAAAGTATCACTTGGATTTGGCAAGATGCAGTTCATTGGCAGTGTTGGAAGGGACACTTGCAAGGTAATGTAAAGGATTGAATTCAGATCGGATTCCACTGAAGAACAGGATGGGGGGGAGTGATTGTGTATGGTTTCAGATATGTAGTCTCTAAAAGTAAATCTTCAGGAAATTTGCAGAGGAAAATTTTTAAAGTGAATAGAAGTTGCACGTATGTTGATAGGAACAATCTAGTTTTAGGAATGAGACTGACTGTTTAGAAACTACCAGGATAAATGGTCTCAATCCTGGCCATGACATTGTAATCAAATGGAAGATTCAGGCTAGTCCCAGAGCCTTTACACATAATCTCTGGGAATGGCCCCCTAGAATTGTTTTTTTAAAAATTCCTATATGGTTCAAATATGTACTTAGTACTGAGGACTACTGAATTAATTCAGTGTTTCTCAAATGTTAGAGTATCACTTCACTCTAACAGTTTCTGGTTCAGGAAAGTACCTAGGTGATGCTGATATCACTCATTGGAGAACCAGTGAACTAAGAGAATGGCCAAGATCCATATAAGGTGTGAAGGAATAGGGTCCATAGAAGGGGCACTTTGACAGGAAGAAGCTCATTTTTTCCATTATCAAGAGAAGTAAAAGTGGTGACAGGAAAAGTCAGATCTGAGGTGGGCAGGCAAGGCATGCACAACTCAAAAATGTATATGTAAGGTACGCAAAAGATCCCTGGAAGGCAAACAGAAACATACAGTTTAAAGAAAGAGTCAGATTCTTATGTAGTAATAGACATTAACCAAGCTGTGAAAATATACTGCAAATACTAGGCAGTATCCTTTTGAGGTTTGAATCAGAATTTTAAAAAGAGGAAATAGCCTGCTTATGTAATTTTCTCTTAGAGCAATCAGAAGTAACCAATACATAAGATTCCTGTCCAACTATCATTTATTAGTAATTTTCTCACATTAGGCAATGTGCTAGATGCTTTTTGCTCAGATTTAGCCATACAAAAATGGAGAGTTGGAGTCTCTGCCAAGGGCTAGATGATAGCAATGGCTGGAATTACAGTTATTGAAATACTTCAAACGCTGTTTATGGTAACCATGTATCTAATTATTTCTGCATTAACATAATCAATGCCTTCACTCCAGCTGATCGTTGTGGGCTCAGCTTGTCTTTGCCTTTTCTCTTCAGACCAAATGAACTGGCAAAAGGCAAACAAATTGCACAGCTGTTGACACTTGTTTCTGCCAAACCTTTGGGAACTGCACTCTAGATGTCTTCATTGTACAGGTGTCAGCATCAGAAAGGATATATCCTAGGACAATATTAGTGTCTACAAAGGATTTCTTCGGGCACACGAATGCCAACAAACCAAATGTTAAGGTCACGGGAAATGTGCAGGAAGCATTAAATCAGTGTAATTTAGTATATGCGTTAAAAGAGTACTAGATTTAATAATCATGTTTCTTTCAACACATGAAAAGATTCAAGACTATTAATAAATGACATAAAACAATCTTGGATGTAAAGAGTCACTTTATAAAAGAGAAAATACTTCTCTGAGTTTAAATAAATACACTGCCTTGAAGAAGCATGTATATGGGTTTGGCAGTAAACTTCTTTCTGTATTTTTATCATACTAAAAATAGTATGCTTTTATGTATTCAAAGAGCTTCCAAAAGTCTTCCTCAGTTCAACACATAGTTTTGTGGGGTTTTTTTGTACTGGAGATTGAACTCAGGACCTTGTATTTGGCGAGGGAGGCAGCAGCACCATTGAGCTAAATCCCTGGCCCTCAACACATAATTCTTAATCCTTACTATGGAAGCTCCCCATTCTTTTAATCCACACTACAATCTTGTAAAATTAGGATGGCTGATATGCTTCTGGTACAGGCAAAGTTTTTTAAAAGCCTAAATCATTAGCATAGTCTTACAATAAGTGGAAGAAATGGCACTAGAACGCTTGCTTCTATGGTTCTTTGCCATGAATTTTCTCCCCTTCAAGAGTTGTTGAGTATGGCTTTTTACACTTTTAAAAAATAAAATAATTATTAAGTTTCAGGAAAGATTAAGTTTATGGAAACTTAAAACTTCTTTTATTCTGAGGAATAAAGCAATAATAATGGAGAAATAATGACATCTTACCTTCTCTCCTTACCCTTTTTCTGAGGAAATAATGCTCATTTCCCTTGTAAAATTGCTTTTTTTTTTTGGTACTGGGAATCAAACTCAGGATCTTGCACTTGCAAGGCAAACGTGGCACCACTGAGCTAAATCCCTGGCTCATAATCTCTTCTTTAAATACAACTAAACTTAAGGTAACTTTAAAAATAAAAGCAGGAACCTAAAAGGAAAATATTATTGGATTGTTCAAAAATTATAATTTTAGTTAAATATTAGGGTCTTAACAACAATTAAAGGGCCTGGAACAATTAGGGCCAGAATCTAGCTTTACTTCTAGCAGGTGTCTTCTGAGGGCACCTTGAGCCTTTGTGAGTCTGTTTGTATCAGCCCTAAAAGAAGCAGCTTTTCTCCTACTGAAGAGCTTTCTTTCTAATTCATTAGTGATTTGAGGTGCTTGGGGCTAGAAGTCTGAACTTACGAAAACAATGCAAGTTCCTGGAGACCTTCTGAAAGCCAAGTGGATCCTGGTGGCCTTTCTTTGGTGTGAGCTCAAAGCAAATGGTTTCATCTTGGCCCTGAGAGTCTTCCAGAACCTCCCTTGAAAGCAAATAGCATAGCTTTGGGGAAGGATATGTATCCCACAGCACTGGGAATCTGATCTAGACCTTTCCTTTTGTTGTCAGTGTCATTTGTTCTCTTCCATTTCTCTCTTTTCTTCACTTCCCCCACCATTAATATTTTATCTTCCTTTGTTCTTGTCTGATTTATGCCCTGCTCTTCTCTTCCCTCTCTTAACGCCTTCCTTTTTAAACTTTTTTTTACTTCTTTTGTTTAATTTCGCCTAATTTATATAACAATATATCTGAGCCTCAAAAGTCATTTTCCTTTAAAAGTTGTAACTCTGTAACAGGCACCCATAAAAGGAAAGTTAGTAAGTGTAATAATTTATGTAGCTGTTCTTCAGTAAGGAGCTGTTATTCTTAGTTCTAGTGATCTTTGATAGAATTTTTATAGAATTCTTTATTCTGCTTAAAAAAAAAAGCATAAACCTTTTATATGCCCAGAGTCTTGAGTAGTTTAATAAAATGGTGGTACCTCTTTTTATTTTGCAGCCCACTAATAAATTCTAAAATATAGTCACAGTGTCTGCTGCACATGGCTTTTGCCCATGTGCAGTTAAGGAATTTTTTGTGTCAGCTAAGAAATTCTATCTTTTTTCAGACTACACTAACAGCAGGGTGGCTTTAGTCACTTTCTGTCACACTAATTTGGAATGAATTACTTTAATTTATAATCCCATAATTCATTTTCTTTAGTGCTTAATTCCTTCATAGTAAGATGGGTAAATGAAAGTAATAATATTATTTACTTACCACATGTATTATTCACATCGCCTTTCTCAAAACAGTTTTGCATCATATGTTTCTCTGAATTTGATAGCTAGCTTTCTGCAGGTTCCTTGGAAAAAGAATTAGTTATTGAAGGAAAACACTGCAAGGCCCTGCATTAGTAATATTTCGCTTACTTGAGGCCATCCTAAATACACAGCCACAGATGGCAGAGCAAAGGCAGTGTGAGTGTAAGGATTAGGGACTTAACTGTACATCTAATGAAGAGAAATTGGGATTTAGAGCCTGTACTTCACTTTTTGGGGTCCAGAGTTAAAATGTATTTTCTGTATGTCAATTTTATCTGCCAAACCAAGAGAACATAGGCTTGCTCCAGCATAAGCAGGGATGTTTTCTAAGTATATTGTAACTCATTATATAATGCTTGTTATCTGTAAAATACAGGAAAACATAAAACAAATATAGAGGAGTGAATGAAATTAACTTTATAAAGACAACCAAGAATTCATGAAGGGCTAATGGAAGCAAGTTTGAAATAAATTTAATGAACAAAAGTACAAGTGAAAAACAAATGCTGGAAATTTATTTTCAGACACCCAATGACCCCTGGTAGATAGCTGGATGAAATTTCCTTTCTCTGGTTGTCTAAATTTTTCCTTTCCTTATTTTGAGAAAAATGGTAGGTCTGTATTCTTTAGATGGATTGCTATCTCCCATGAATGTTGCTGAGGTTCCACTTTGAGTAGAATTTGATGAAGAGGATCTAGAGATACTGAAGAGTGTGATGGAAACTTTGAAATACTGTTTATTTGTTAAATATTAGGAATTTAGTTCTTACAGTAATGAGAGGAAAGTGAAGTAGAATGTAAAAATATGCAACTGTGTGAAAAGCAGGCAAAGAAGCATTCCTTATCTAGGATGAGCACCTTGTGAATAGCATGTTGTCGTTTCAAAGTGCTCAGACCTTTGACATATTCTGTTCATAGATTTGGTAAATAAACAGGTAGAAAGCTTAAAATTTTACTGTAGACTATAGAATGCTGGATTCATCTGAATATGTTATTACCTATGCTATTAATAAAACTATTTTTCAATGTTTTCATAGAGTAAACACTTTCTAAAGAGAAGAGAGCTTAATAAAAGTGATTAATTAAATCTACTTGAAATCATAAGCTGTTTCGTCACATGGCTGGAAGCATCACCTTCAAGTTTGTGGATATGCTAACCCATCTGTAGTGTCCTTCTTCATGAATCATCTGTAGAACTCATTTATCTTTGGCTAAGTTGGAGTACAATCAGAGTTAAATTATGAGGATGTAGAATACAAAATTTATTATATGAATTGGGCTCTGCACAAATGTGGGAGAAGGCAGGGAAAAGAAGGTCCAAAAAGGACCAAAGAAAACTCACTTACCAGACAGGGTATGAATGGAAGGTATTCAACCTGTTGGAAGCCAGGCATCTCCAGCTGCTAGAGTAGATGCTCAAAAGAATATAATAAAAATTATATTGCTAGATTAGTAGTAGTTTAACTGAGAGATATCAGGAAGGGAAGACAGATAAAAGAAGTAAAGACATAAAAGGAAGTGGGGAAATAGTCAGCTCTCCACTTAACACACTGACCATGTGAACACTGGTCATTGGTGGTATGGATGGTCTACTTGGGTTTTAATGCCCATGAAGTGTAGCTCAAAATGGTGAGCTGGTCTTGATAAATTTCCCAGGTGGGACTTCAACTTGTGATCCTCCCTTCTCAGCTCCCAAAATGCTAGGATTACATGTGTGCACCATATCTGTCTCAAAAAATAAAAATTACTAAAAAATAAATAGTACTGTGCATATCGCACAGTGGCAGAACACTCATGGGTTTGATCCTCCGTTATCACCCCCCCCCGGGCCACACACACACACACACACACACACACACACAATGTTGAGCTGGAACTCTACTGCAAATTATCTACTTCTGTGAAGAGGCAGTGTTGCTAGATGCAAAGGATTGAATTAGTACAACAATATCCAGAACTAATACAACTATCTTAAATACACCTGAAAAAGGGCCAGGGATTTAGCTCAGTGGTTTCGCCACCTGCTGTGCAAGCGCAAGGACCAGAGTTCGATCCCCGGTACCAAAAAAAAAAAAACAAAAACCTGAAAAATAAATGTTTAAACAGATAAACCATAATAAGAACAATAAACTATAATAAAAGAATACACTACCTTGTAGTTATTGAATTTTAAATTTTATATAATTTTTGTTTCTATTTCAAGTTTTAGTAACCACAGGTGGCCATTGGGCAGAGATGTCTTAGATATTTTTGAATTTTCTAAACAGTTGTAGAATAATTGATTCTTTCACTCATGTAATTTGAAGTTCTGGGAAAAAGGCATACTCTCTCATTAAAAGTTGATTTGTTTGCATAATAACATACATCAAGTTGTGAAAACTGAAGTATGCCATCTCTGGGTTAATGTTAGTATGATGAATCATTAGAAAATGGAAAATGCACTTCTGTTTTGCCATAGCTGAAAGGAAGGCTTTTCTGAAGCTTGTGCCAACTCAGAAACTATATTATAAAAACCCATAGTGACTTCATTATCTATTACCTGTTATTTCCCCACTGAACTAAAATAAACTGTTGTATTATGTGACCTATAAAACGGTATTCGGCATTTTATTACTTGCTTGCTGTCAACTTGAACATAAGACAGTTATTAAAGATTACACTGAGAAGATTCAGAGTACTACAAATGTTATTTTACAGAGATGACAGGTTGCCCTTAATGTCACTAGTCATAAAAGAAAAGAAACTGGAAATTTGAAGCCAGTGATATAAACTCAACAGGCAGTGTGATGAATAAAACAGACGTGAGCAATCTTCCCTTCCATAGTCTCTTTATTTTCCTAATGCTTATGCTATTACTTTAACAGCTTCTAGCTGATGTAAATTGGAAAGCAAGAACATTAAAAGAGTAATTCCGCTGAAGAAAAGACCGCTTCTTTATAGTCACATTAGGTGCCCGTGTGTGATCTAGACTTCCATAATCCACTGCTGAATTGATGGATGTTAGAAAGTAGGGAAACTAAACAAGAAGAGGGCACTTCTGATTACAGGCATCATTGATTTTGATGAAGCATTCAGTGCAGGTGAAACTTATTTAGCAACCTGGATTCTGTTTTCAAAGAAATAATTTTCAATTTCTTTTTCATGTGTCTTACTCTTTTCCTAGAATAGACACATCTCAGATCATAAACAACAAAGTAGGAAACATCCAGAAAACGTAAATAACTAAGTGCACACCAATTACCTTCTCAGCAGCCCTTTCTCCATTCCACTGTGTTGTCTTGTTACTGCAATAGCCAGGCTGCCCTGGTTTTATGGCGCCCCCTGACGCCCGTATGGAGAACCATCTCACCCATCATCTTTTTTTTAAAAAAACAAACAATTTTTTTTTAACAACGATTTTTCAAAACTATGTTATTTCATAAATTGACTCATTTGTCTTCCTTATGGACATAGCTTTTAACTCTATACCAACTTACTGAATGGGCTGCACATAATACGCCATGGAGCGGGGGAATAATTTTTCTCCCATAATTCTTTTCAACTCTTGGTTGGATTTTCTTTTCCTGCCCACTGAAGACCTCTCTGGAAGACGCAATAGCACTTGTGTCACTTTCAATTGTTTGGACTGTCTCATTTTCTTGATAATTCTCAGTTTCAAGAACAAACAGTCCTTAGGTGTTCCAATTTCAAAATTGAGCCTCAGGTAGTGTTTGAAGCTTTTCCCTCTCCACTTGGCCAGTTTAGATAGGACTACTATCCTTGTTTACATTATATCTATCCCTTTTCTCGTTTGACTTTTCAGAATCAACCTGAGAAGAGTAGAAGGAAAAGAATGAAACATTTTTAATTACTGGCATAATTTGTAACTGCTAGCAGCATTCAGCATGATAAACATTTATGTGCTGTTTTCCTGTGCAGTGTATTTTATGTTCTTTAGTGATGCTACCCACTCCCTCCTCCTACACACATACATTTACACATACATGCACAGATTTACGGTTCCGTGTATCTGCCTAATTGGGGCAAATATTCAGCTCCAGCTTAATGCATTCCTTTCCTCAGCAAACTCATTTTTCTCACCACACCCAAGCAGAAGCCCTCTTGGGTTGCGGCTCCATCTATCTGGCAGACACCTGGATGCTGCTTTACACCCACCTGGCATAAGGGAAACCCTTCTGTGATGCAACACAGGAGTGTAGGTCACAAACTCTTGCTGACCACACTATTCTGTCATTGTGGAAAGTTCCAGCTGCCTCCCGCCTTTAGTATTTTTTAGAAGAGCAGGCAGCAGTCTCTAGAGCCAAACAGTGACAAGTCCTATCAACCATTTTCTGTGGATACCTCAGTTCTGTGCAGATTTGACTTTCTCCAGAATTGCAGGGGTCTATCTGGCTGGAGACATTCATTTTGCTTTCTTCAAGGTCCTTGGTCCCTGTAAGTGATTCTTTGGTGTTTCTATTCCAGCTCTATAAGTAGTACAGGAGAATAAGCAATCCCTTCTTCAAGTCTAAAATTTACTAACTCTCTGTTCATCTTCTGCATTTACATCAGCTCTTATTTCCATTTATAATTATGTCCCTCTGCTTACACTTTCTTTGTTATATTCATATATATAAATAAAGGATCAGTTTGGTCACATCTCAGAAAAAATCTGGTGAGGAATTATGAAAGGTGCTTATATTTCTTACACTCATGTTTGGAGGCTTCAGCCAAATTTCAGAGACATAAAGTTCCCCTCATTGAGCATTATATCATATTTCCTCTTTGCCCTTGTCTTTTAAGATGGTCTAGTCTAGTACAAACATTAGAAAAATCTCTTTCAGTATTTTCATTGTCTGCATTTACAATGAAACAGATGCAACTGTCAAATAATGAAGAGCTTTGAAGATGTGTTTAACACACAGCAGTGTTTTACATGTTTTATTATTTAGTGATCAAAGTAATTTTTAAAAGTAAATATATTGTGTTCTCCATAATGTGGAATGAAAATTAAAGCTTGGAATGTTAACTGATTTAAGGACTTAGAGTTATCAAAGGTCATAACTAAGATGTGAAGTATTTCTAAAGTTTTCAAGTATAATACGATAGAATACTATTAAAACTTAATTTGTACATGCCTGAGTAAATCATGCCCCTGATAGAACTTTTAACTTTTTAAAAAACAAGTAGACATAATATTTTAAAAATATATGATGCATTGTTGTATACCACAGTTATGCTATGCAACAGGCCATGGAAGCTTATTTCTCCTAATTGAAACTTTATATCCTTTGATGCACTTTCCCCACTTCTCCTCCTCCTCAGCCTCTGTTAACCGCTATTCTGTTCCCTATTTCTGTGAGTTCTGTTATTGTAGATTTCACGTATAGGCTAGGTCATAGGGTATTTTTGTGCCTGACTTATTTCATTTAGCATAACGTTCACCAAGTTCTTCTATGTTACCACAAATTTCCTAATGGCTGAAAGTATTCTATTCTTTATATATCCCACATTTTGTTTATTCATCAGTTGATAGACATTTAGGTTATTTCCGTTTCTCAACAGTTGTGAATAGTGTTGCAATGAACACTGATTTCAGTTCCTTCAGATATATACCCAGAAGTGAGATACATTTTCTTTAAAGTAATACATATAAGCAATGCATAGTATATGCTTTTTAATAGTTCTTGAACTTGTCATGAAATCACTCTTCACATTATAAAACTATCTCTGTTCCATTTTACTCCTCTAATTAAATTTCCTGTGCCTCAAATAACAGCATTTGGTTTAGAGAATAATCTCTTCCACCATCCTCAGGGGATGGCCCCTGCCTTGCCTGAGGAAAGTGTGACAGTGCCATGGTTTCCTGAGCCACCTGCATGCATAACTATGCTGTTTCTTCAGCCACCACTCATGTAAGCATAACTACATGCAAGTCATAGTAGGCCCAGGCCCAAAGATGAGTTCCGAAGTGTGCTGCATGAAGTACACTGCTCTCCACAATGTCACAATTTGAGTTCCCCAGGAAGCACAATTTAAGATGGAGATTTGCCTGCAGGAAGTTCACTGGGGATGCTTCAGGGTTAGTAATTGTGAGGTGTAGGAGAGGAAGAAAGATTGGGCTCCGATAGAGTTAGGCTGTCCTCCAGTCACAACAAAGGCCTGAGCCAGCCCTGTGAGGAGCGCTGGAGCTGGAACTGCTCTTCAGAGATATGCTGTGTCAGAGCAAAGGACCTGGATGTCCACAGCACCACAGGAACCCATGGGTAGGTACAGGCTTCCCAGAGGAAGACGGGTGTGGTGTAAAAGGCAACTGTGTTTGGCTGAGTATAGTTCCAGCAGAGGGCTGGCTTCGAGGGCTCTGAGAACACAATATGCCCAGCTGCCGGGGCATAAATCCTGTCCCCAAAGGAGATCTGAGCACAACATCGTCTGTAGGCATATTGCTATATTGTTGTTGTTACTTTGAATATAACTACTTTGAGGGACTTTATAGAATTTAGTAGGCTTTAGTAGGCTTTCCAAGTGTTATGTTCACATTACAAATAACTTTTTGTGAGAAAATCTATTGCAGATTACAAATAAATACCTTGGGTCCTAACTCTTACATCATGATGCATTTAGAAATTAGGTTCTTTATAACTCTCAGGCTTGACTCCATTTTTGTCTGGAGGAGTAAACAAAAAAATAAAATATGTTGTTGGCTTCTCATTGATGAAAAAGTAAATCAGAGCTATCAGACAATGTTCTAGGCATTGTTCAGATATAATAAATTGTTAATCTTCACGGTAAACTGGTACAATAGATAATATCCCCATTTTCAGAGAAGTGAGAGGTTAAAGAAATTAATCAAAATTACATATTAAATGGCTAATGCAGGAATTTCCACTTTTAGTGAAAAAGCTATATTATACATATGTGTCAGTGTCAGTTATATATCACTGCATAAAAGACTATCCCCAAATAAATGGGTTATATAAGCAGTTATTATCTCATGTGATTTCTGTGAGTGATCAGGCTTAGTTGGAGGGTTCTGGTTCAGTTTCTCTTTGAGTTAGAGTTGAGATGCTGCAAAAGCTTCAGTCATTTGTACTGGAGGAGCTACTTCCATGGTGGCTCATTGATGGCTGTTGGACAAAGGTCACAGTAGCTCAGGCATAGATGTTTCCATTTGGCTTCTTGTACATTCTCACAATATGGCAGGTAACATACCCTAAGGATTGAGCATGCAGGAAACTGCAGTCTTTGATGACTTGTCTCATAAATCACACCCCGTCAGTTTGGCCACATTCTGCTCCTGAAATGCAAGTCACTGAGTCTGGTCTCTAACCCAGAAATGTGCCTTACCAATCTCCTACACAACCAGTCAAGTTGACATAATTAAGCTTAACCACAGCAATTATCATGACTACCTATTATGGGTGCTTAAGGATATAGTAAACAAAACTGACAAAAATCCCCATTTGGAACCTATATGTGACCTTAAAATGCTGTCCATATATGCTTTAAAAAATGCAAAAATATTCCAAGAAACTGCTGAGTGGTTGTGAGGGAATGTTTCCAGATGTATAGCACCATGTATGCTCTTTCTTAAAGTGGATCTGAGGAAGCCCCCGGTAAATGATTCCCTCACCACCACCACCAATGATAATGCTACACAAAGAACACAGTCTAGCTTTACAGAAGAAAGAAAGATGGTGACTCTTCTTTTATCTTACTCATTTTATTTTGTTGTGTTGTTTCATAAAAGAAAATCTTCCTAGAGCCAGTCACAAGTTAGTACTGATATTATTGGCTTTTAGAAGTCCATTTAACACATCATAAATTTGAAATGGTATTGGGTTGGGGATTTAGCTCAGTGGTTCTGCCGTCTGCCTTGCAAGCTCAACGTCCTGAGTTCGATGCCCAGTACAAAAAAAAACTTAAAATGGTATAGATTTCCAAGCAAAAATATTTCAAATATATTAAAATGTTTAAAATATGAAAAATATGTTAATGGCCTATTGTTAATTAGGTATCACTAAAATATTTAAATATCAACACCATTAAATTAGTTCTAAATCCTGAAATATTCTTTGGCAGCATTCATTTGCCTGACACTACCAACAACTTTCTGGGCTCACAACTTCCAGGCCTGCTTGACTACTCGGGTGTTAGAAATGTAGACACAATTTCTGGCATACCTGTACCCAGTTCTGTGGAGAGACCCCAGTCGTCTGAGAAGTGAGAAGAGATAGATTGAAGCAAGTCTCTTTTTTCCAAGTCTTGCTAAACAATGGCATTTGGAGCTGTGCTATCCTGGCTGGAATCTTGGAAGGTTTAGTCTGAATGGCTATTGATACTGTGGACAGCTTCCCTACTTTTTATCCTTCCTAATAAGTGACATTGAGTTGAGTGTCTCTAGTTGAAAGTAAAAAGTATTCTAAGATAGTTTATTTTGCCCAACAAAAATAGAATTATATGGTGCCATAAAGTTAATTATCAACATGTAACTACATATATTTTAAGAAGTCATCTCTCTTTTAATTAGCATCAAATTCCTTTATGCTCTCTGTCAGCCTGTGTAATGTTGCTTATAGAGGACTACATGGCCAACTGTAAGTAATTCAGTTCTTCCATTCATTCATTCATTCAGTTGCTGTGCTTAATTGAGTTGACAAATATATAGACTAAATGTCAGGCTTGACATCGTAAAGCCACGATTTGCAATGATTTTCTTCACATCTTTATTTCATCTGCTCTTTCCGTTAGTGTTTCCATAAAGTAGAAGTCAGAAAAGTAAATTAATTTTTTAAATGATTTAAACCAGTGATGGCAAGCCTTTTAGAGACAAGTGCCCAAACTGCTGCCCAAAACCCACTTATTTATCTCAACACTGCAATTGAACCCGAATACTGAGGTTTTAGTTTAGGGAAAAAAAACCTCTCATATTAACATCTTTTGTCTTAAAAGAAAAATAAGTCGAGCTGGGGATTTAGCTCAGTGGTTCCACCGTCTGCCTCGAAAGCGCAAGGTCCCAAGTTTGATCCCTGGTACCAAATAAATAAATAAATAAATAGTAAATAAATAAAAGAAAAAATAAATATCTATATGCCATAGGTTTGCCACCACTGCTTTAAACTAATTTTTATCTACTTTTAAGCAATAGCATTGCAATATCAGTTGATGTAATGAAAATATAATACCAATTCTTCTCAAGTCCTTTTCCAAAATAGTTAATGATGCTAATTAGTTTTAATTTCAATTAAGTACATTTCAGATAAGGAGTAAATGATTATCTAATTTAATACTTAAAATGATTATCTAATTTAATACTCAGAACCTATGAAGTTGGTGTTATCATTGTTATTTCTATTTCATAAATGGAGAGAATTTAATTTATCCAAGGTCACACAGCTAGTGAATGGCTAGACCTCACATTAGGTCTGTATGTCTTTAGAGTCTGAGTTTGTTTTTGGTTTTGTTGAGACAGGGTTTCACTATATAGTTCAGACTGGCCTTGAACTCACTGTGTATTCCAGGCTGTCCTCAAACTGTAGCAATCTTCCTGCCTCAGCCTCTCAAGTGCTGGGGTTACAAGCATGCACCATCCATCTTAGAATCTGAGTTTAACCACAAATATCTTACCAAGGGTCACACAGCAGATTTAGTATACTAAAGAAGTATTGGTTTCAGTGTTTCATTTGTCTTTTATTCACTTCTCTTCTTCAACTACATGTAACATGGAATATATATCCCAACATTTTTACCACACACTTACATGTGTGACTTACTTTGTCAATTCAATTCTGGTCAAAATAATGTGCTTAGATTAGAGATTTAAGTAATTATGCAGTTACTTTCTGGTTCTGAGTAGCTATGACCCATTCTGCTCCGGTTCCACAATAAAACATATGGAACTAATTTGAATTAAACCTGTAGCCAAAGTAGGCCAAACAGCTGAGATTGGCTGATTCCAATCTACCATGAGACCAGTGAGCTTGGAATACATGTATAAATGTTGTTTTAATCCTCTAAATTTTTCTGTGGTTTGTCACACAGTATTAGTTTGGTAATAGCTAAAGTATACTAAACAACAAATTTGAATTAAAATAGTCAAAATTGTCTGTAGATTTTATCTGTAGATTTCTAGGTCATTTGGTTTGCTGGTTTGCTTTCTTTTTGGCAGAACCACTTTGAAACTTTCCTGTTTAATATGAATGGCTTTAGGAGGGCATGTACCCTTCATTGTGCAGTGGGTACCTTCTTCCAGGTTAAATTTCCACTTAATTGGTCATAAAATAAATTTCAGTTTGTGAATTCTGCAACAAAAAGCTCTTAAGCTTACTTGGAAGTTAACTCTTTCTTGTTTTTACATTTACTCTCCAGAGACGTTTTCACATATTGAATTTTTGAGCTTAATATATCTGGATAGATTGTGAAAGTAAGGAAAAATCATTTAGAATTTTTGCTTTATTTAAATTTATAAGTTTTAGATAAATATGTAATATGATGTAATAGATACATAGAATTTTAGGATTTGAAAAGACATGGAAAATAAACTCATTAAAATCTACTTAGTTAATGTGGAAAAATGCATATGTTTTCTATCAACTTATTGATTTAATCGAAGTTAGATAGCAAACTGGATAACTAAAAGAAATGGATAAATTCCAAGACTGTTCCAAGACTGAGTCATGAAGAAATAGAAAGTCTGAACAGATCAATAATGAGTAGGAATATTGAATCAATAATAAAAATTTTCCATCAAAGAAATGGACTGATAGCTTCATGGCTGAATTCTACCACATATTTAAAGGAGATCTAGTATGAATTATTCTCAAATTTTCAAAAGAAAAATAAAGGAAAGTGTAAGGAATACTCCCAGACTTCTTTTATGAGACCAGAATTACCCTGATGCCAAAATTAAGCAAGGACACACACACACACACACACACACACACACACACATACACACACACACGAAAGTTACAAGCAGTATACTCGATGAACAAAACACTAGCAACCAAATTAATCTCATTTACCCTAACTATAAAATAAAAATAGCTGGGAAAACTTTAACCAAAGAAGTGAAAGATCTCTACAATGACCACTGTAAAACATTGATTAAAAATTGAAGATGACACTAAATAGTGGAAAGACATCTCTTATTCATGGATTATAATTCATGTTAAAATGTCTATGTTACCCAAAGCAATCTACAGATTCTGTACAATCATCATCAAATTTCCAATGATCTTTTTACTAAAATAGCAAAGAACATTTCTAAAATTCCTATGGAACTGGGGCCCGCTCTCCCTTCTGCCTCTCTTAGACAGAAGCTATTTTTCAATAAATTTTTCCTACTATTTAAAAAGCATTCCCATGGAACTGTGAAAGATACAGACTAAAGCTAAAACAGTCTTGAGCAAGAGTAACAGAAATGGAGGTATCAGTCTACCTGATTTCAAAATATACTTCAGTCTCAGAAAAAGCAAAGCTTCACATGACTGAGACTGCCACCAAAATATACTTCAAAGCTATAGTAAGCAAACTGACACAAAAACAGACACATCAACCAGTGAAAGAGATCAGAATCTCAGAAATAAATCCGTACACTTACGATCAGTTAATTTTTCATAAAGATGTCAAAAACACAAAAGGAAAGGGTAGTCTCTTAGTCGTACACAGAAGAATAAAATTATACCCTCCTCTCACACTACATAAAAAAAAAGCTTACAATGGAACAAGGGCATAAACATACAAAAGTAAAAAATCCTGAATCTGGAAAACTGAAACCAGAAAAGTATTAGAAGACATAAAGAAAAAATTTCATGATATTGGTCTGGGCAATTATTGTTTTAGATGTAAACCCAAAGGCACAGGCAATAAAAGCAAAAATAGACTTTTTATTCAAAAGCAAATAGGATTCTATAAAACTAAAAACAACTTCATAGAAAATGAAACAATCAACAGAGTAAAGAAAATTTTTAGAAAAAGAATAAATATTTGCAAAGTATACATGTGATAAGGGATTACTATCCAAAGTACATATTTGGAATTCAGTAGTAAATAAATAACACAACTTTAAAATTAGGCAAGGGATCTGAATAGGTATTTCTCATAAGACATTTAAATGGCTGAAAGTTATATGACAATATACTCAACACCATTAATTATCAGAAAATGAAAATTAAAACCACAGTGAGCTATCACTTCGTACTTGTTAGAATGGCTGGTAGTACCAAAAAAATAAAGGTGAGTGTTAGCAAGGGTATGAAGAATTAAAAGGGAACCAACCTTCCACACTGTTGTTGAGAAGATGAAATAGTTCAGCCATAATTAGAAACAATGTTCAGGTTTCTCAAAAATTTAAAAATATAACTACCACAGGAGCCAATCATCCTCTTAATGGACATGTATCCTAAGGAAATGGAATCACTGTGTCAAAGGGATATCTGCACTGCAGCATTATTCACAGTAGCCAAGAAATGGAATCAACCCAAGTGTTCAGCAGTGGATGAATGAAGAAAATATAGTACATGTACACAATGGGACACTACCCAGCCTTTAAAAAGAAGGAAGTCCTATCATTTATGATGAGATGGATGAACCTGGAGGACTTATGATAAGCAAAATAAGCCAAAAGCAGAAATACAAGCCCTGCATGATCTCACTTGCATGTAGAATCTCAGAAAGTAGATGTGAAAGTGAGTAGAATCTCAAAAGGTAGATAAGGACCAAAATGGATAATAGATATTGTGAACGAGAAAGAAAATGTTCAAAATAATACCGAGTGTCAGATACTTTGTTAATAATTAAGTGGGTTTTTTGCAAAAAAGGTATTGTTTTGGGCCAGGGATTTAGCTCAGTGGTTCCACTGCCTGCCACGCAAGCGCAAGGATCCGAGTTTGATCCCAGGTACCAAAAAAAAAAAAAAAGGTATTGTTTTCTTAGGAGATGAGTTGAGAGATAGATTAGCAATTGAAACTATATTCCTTTAAGATCATGATCCACAGTGTATTTGCCATTGTTATTCTCTAATTATTTTGTTATGAAATTTTTTCATCAAAGTATTTTTATATTTTCTTTATTAATATCTACTTGAATTATGTTAAAATAAAAAACATTTTTTAAAAGGTAGAATGTTCAGTACTTGATGCTGAGGAGTGGGAGTATTGGGTAAATATTGGTTAATGAATGCAAAATTTCCACTAGAATTGGTAAGTTTAAGTGACCTATTGTGTATCATTGCAACTATAGTTAACAATATGTTGCATACTTGAAAATTGTTAAGCAAGTAAGTAAAATATTTTATGTATTCTCAACACAAGAAATAAGTATATAGGTTAAAGCATGTTTCAATTAGTTTCATTTACCTATTTCAAAATCCACATATAGATATTTTATACATACATTATATATTCAAGTTGTACTTTATGGATACATAACTTCTATTTATCATTTTTTAAAAATCAGAAGATTTTAGTGTGGAAATAGAGAAATCAGTTGAAATGTTACCTTATAGCCCAGAATTTATCCTCTAAGTTCTACATTGTTGATGACCTGAAAATTAATTTTTAAATCCTGATTTTTATTTCTTGAAATGCAATGTAATCTAATCTGGACATATATTTCCCTTATTTGTTGACTCTTACGCAGTATGATAATATATGAACATATCATTAATCTATTTTAAAGTTTTTCTGATTTCTGTTTTTTTGTTTCATATTTATCAAATAAATACCATATTTGTTTGGTAAAATAAATGGCTTTCCCAAATACAAATTGACTTAGAAGCATGCCTGTTATTAACTCTTTTGCAGTCTTTACTCCAAATAAAATAATGACTAAAGACATAATGACACACAAGTCTACTCAGCATAGCTGGACTCTGACTTTTCTTCAAAGATGAATGAACATTTGTTGAATTTCATAGGAAATAAATCATTCAATAAATCTCAATGTATTTGAAATTGCTTATGGGAAGGAAGATTTTAAAAGGATGTTTAATATCAGTAAAAACAAGAGAAGAAAATCACCTTCATTCAATGATAGTTCTTTAAAAACTCTACAAATCAAAGATGGGAAACAGCAGGTTGTAGATTGTCCCTTCTGATTAAATGTAAACAACCTAAGATGAATTTTAGTCAGTCTGAGACGTCTTTAAAGAACATGGAATATAATGGGTTGTCAAAACATTGGCTTTTGTAGAGAATGACTCTGTTGAGTTTTCTGGAACAGTATAGAGACAGTGAAGACTGAGAGGCCTAAAAACATGCAGCCTAGTTAATAAGACTACAGAAAAATGACCAATTTTAGAAAACAGTTGATCTAGTCTGCAAAAATGTCTAGTGGTGTTTTGAGTTAAACCTCACATGACTATTTCCCTTTTACTTTTTCCTCTTAGTACCCATTTGTTTATCCACTTAGCAGATTCCCTGCTGCCCACTTGCTGTTATTTTGGTTGGAACAGTTGTGCTGGGCCACTATCATCAATTTTCCTCGCAGTTGAATCTGCCAAGGTTGACAATTATACCAACAAGTGCCTGTTTAGTAATGTTTAGTCATTTGGATTCCCTCCCTCATTATTTTTCTTCCCTGGAGGCAGTTGATATGAATCAGCCCCAGCTCTTCACCTGGGGCTTGGAGATAGACAAATTTGTTCAGATCTCAGTTACATTTGTATCTCTAATTAATTTCAAAAAGATTGGAGTCCCATACCCCATGAGCAGTTGAGGTCCCAACTGACCACGATAAATACCCCATCCTGATCTCAGTGCTTCCAAATTTGGTCGGTGTGCAGGAATAGCCAGGTATCTGATACAGGGAAGAAAAGCCACAAAAGCATGACATTCTAAAATATCTTCAAAGTGATTACAGCCTATTAGACATAAAATATTATAACATATCACTTCTCACCATTAGAAATGACAATGAAACGTGTGGGAAAGTACCTACACTCTAGGGTCATATTAGAAACTGTCACTTGAAGAACTCATACCTCTAAATCTCTACTTACCTTGCTAGCAATTGGAAATGGAGTAAAAATTGAAAGAGAGATAAGAGCTCACATTTTCCCAGTTTTACAATGGAAGATTTCCACATGCTGTGGAAGACCAAAGCCTCTGCTTATGCTCTGGGTTGAATCTTCCCTCCTCATTTATAAAGCATCCCTCTCTTTTTTATCTGGAATATTTCTGTATTTGCATTATATATTGTATTTTTATATTTATATTTTTATATATACATATATATGGTTCTTTTTTGCTCCTGTTCCCATTCTGTACCATAATTCTAATCTCATTTACTGCAGATCATTATAAAGAACTTTCCACATTCATCACCTCTTTCCCTCACCAAGAACAATATCTTTCCTCTCTTCCTCTTACTTCGCACGTTCAGCTAATGTCCTTGTCCTCTTTGTTTTATGAGAAACTTGAAGATCTTAGAAGAAAAGCATTTCACCACCAGTTTAACTACACAGGAATTCACATTCTCCATCTTCCTTCCTTCTAATTAAAGTCAGTTGACCAAATGGCTGTAGGCAGAAGGTTAACCTGTGCATCATATCTACCCCATTTCACCTCTCACCAAACGTCTGCTTCCAGATCAGTTATGATCTCCCCCACCCAAGTGCAGGACTGCATATCCAGGTATCTTTCAGAATATTCTGTCTGGATGTGCAGCAAGCACCTTCAAAGTTATCAAATATAAAAGATTTTTAACTACCACCTCCTTCCAAATTTATATCTCCAAGTGGTTCCAATCTCGAGGTTGGCTTAAGCCACCATTTTTTCAAGTCCAAAACCCTGGGCCATCATGGGCCTCTCCCTATTTCTCCCTGAGTATCCCAACACCCAACCTTGTAGAGTTTAATCACAAAATAAATTTGATACTTGTCTACTTTCCATCTCTGCTGTTACCACTTGTTCATCCTGTTTTCAGCTCTCTCATCATTGCTGCAGCTTTGGTCTTCACTATCCTAGGTAAAATTTCTTATGAAGTGATAATATATATTTATGTATATTTGTTTAAAATTATAAAATGATTTTCATTTTTAAAATATGAAATGCAAGCTCCTTCACTGTAGGACCTCACTTCTTGTCCCTTGCCATTCTCCTGATTCTTTCACTGTGCTCAGGACTTTCTTTTCTTGCTTTTTTCCCTCTACTACACCAAGTATTTTTACTACTCAGAATCTTTGCTGTTTGCTACTTATGAAATTCTCTTTCTCCTTCTATTTTTATGACAGATTTTTCTAACCTTATAATCTTCAACTTAAATACAAATTCCAGAAAAAAAAAGGTATTGCTCCTAGAGGCCTCTCCCTGATGTTTGTATTCTTGTCTTAATCTCTGCTTATTTCCTTCATTCTTGCTTTCTCCTAATGTCTTGGTTACTTATCTGTCTGCACTAGTAATTTATGACTATAGAACCATTACTCTAAGACCTGACAGCCTAAACAAAAATATCTCATCATTTCTCCGGGCCAGGAAAATGGCATGGATTTATGAGTCTCTTACTTTAAAGTTAGATCAATGAAGGGCAGTCATCTTCTAAACTCACATGTTTTGTGGCAGGATTCTTTCCTCGAAAGTTGTTGAACTGAGGATCCCAGGTCCTACTGGCTGTTGACTAGAGATCTCCCTCATTTCTAGGTTGCATGGGTTTCTTCTTAGCAAAACACATTACGACATCTGATTTTATCAATGCTAGCCTCCCAGTATCGCCATGGTTGGGGTGAGGCAAAGAAAAGCAGCGTGTTAGTCTTTTACAGCCTAACATTGGAGTGGGTTCCTATGGTTTTTGTCTTTTACATTGCTAGAAGAAAATCACTTGATTTGTAGGGGAGGAAGTGGTTACACAAAGTTTTAAATACAAGGAGGCGGGGTCTTTAGGTGGCATCTAGGAGCTGCTTGTCACATTCTTTCCTCTGCTAAAGCAGAGCGCAGGGGCCAGATGTCTTGTCCACTGTACACCTTCACCTTTTAGAGAAATGCTTAGAACAGAAAAGTAAATAAATGAATGATAGAATGAAAACTTAGCGATTATCTTGATGTTTTTGACCAAGAGACAAATAAATATATGTAGATAAATAGTTTCATTATGTCTTCAAATAGAACCATATTTAAGGAGCAATTCAAATGTACACCTATGCCTTTTTAGGTAGTATGCCTTTTTTCAGTATGTTCAAAAGTAATAGTTTACCTTAAATTGCTGGAAAATAAAATAGATAAAACTCTTGAAGACATAGGCATAAGCAAGAACTTTCTGAACAGAACTCCAATGCCGCAAGAAATAATACTAAGAAGCAACAAATGGAATCATATCAAATTAAAGAACTTCTGCACAGCAAAGAACACAAACAACAGAACGAAGAGATAACCTACAGAATGGGAAATCTTATGCCAGCTATTTCTTGAACAGAGGACTAGTATCTAGAATATATAACAAACTCAAAAAATTAGACCTCCCAAAATAAAAGACCCAATCAGAAAATGAGCAAGTGAAATGAATAGATACCTTTCAGAAGGAATACAGATGGCTAATAAAGACATGAAAAAATATTCAAAATCATTGACCATTAGAGAAACGCAAACTAAAACTACACTGAGATTCTATCTTGCTCCAGAAAGAAAGGGCATCGTCAAGAAATCAAATAATAACACATTCTGGCAAGGCTGCAGGGAAAAGGGAATCTTACATTGTTAATGGGAATGTAGACTAGTGCAATAACTATGGAGATCAGAATAGAGATTCCTCAAAAAAACTAAAAATAATAATTTCAGTTGACTCAGCTATTCCCCTTCTAGGTCTCTTCCCCCAAAATTAAAGTTATCATATTACAGTGATAAATGTCTACATATGTTTATAGCATCATGATTTATAATAGCTAAATCTTAGAAGCAGTCTGTATGCTCATTGCCACATAAACGAATTTTAAAAATGTGGTATTTATACACAGTGGAGTACTACTCTGCCATAAAGAAGGATAAACTTGAGGCATTTGTAGGTAAATGGATGTAACTTGAGACCACATATTACATGAAATAAATCAGACACACAAGTTTAAATATCACATGGTTTCTCCTTTATGAGAAACCCAAATTATTATAAATAAAAACCAAAATTAAAGATAGATGATAGGGGAGCCAGGGATTTAGCTCAGTGGTTTTGCCACCTGCTGCGCAAGTGCAAGGACCCCAGTTCGATCATCCCTGGTACCAAAAAAATAAAAAGATAGAGAATAGGAAGCAGGAAGATCTTTTCCCAGTATGAAGGGAAACAAGAGAAAGAGGGAAAGGGAAAGAAAAGAAAATGGATTTAAAAACAGAGAATTGAAGAAAAAAATAGAAATAGAGTATTTTAAAAAGGGAAAGGGAGCAATAGTTGGAGGGAGCAGGGCAGGGGGGCGGACAAAAAATTAAGATGTGCTATGTGCATTACAAACTTCCTGCAATAAATGTAATCATTATGTACTGCCAATGTGTACTAATTAAAAAAGAAATTTAAAAAGTGAACAAAAAAATAGTAGTTTAAAATTTGGGCCACAGACCTGGACTATAAGAAGCAGAATAATTCACTCTGTTAATCTTAGAAAATATTTAAATTTACATTGCTTTATGTTGTTCCAATTTACCACATTCTTTTATAAGGTTTGAAAACATTGGTCATAATTACAATATCGATAAAAGCTTGATGCTGTTATTTCGTTTTCTTAATATTTGGAGCAACAAACCTGAAAGACATTTTGCCCAGTTTGTTTAGCCTCCTAAACAAAATGACAGTGACTTCGTCCTCAGAGTGACACAAAATGTCAAGGAGATGATTGTGTGGTTAATTAGCCATGACGCACTTCTCAGCCTAGACCCTGTTCTGATCTGGAACATTGTAATTTATGGCTTGGTTAAGAGGGCCCAGGAAACTAGAGGACCACAATTGATCCTAGTTCGGAAACAGAATCTTAGCTTAGTTCCTCCTTAGGATCGATTGGCTGAACTCTGGCCAATATCTTTTCTTAGAAGATTCAGACCTTCAAAGCTTTACAGAAGTAGAATGAGTGTTGGAAGACACCCCGTGGGAGCTTTGGTGGGCTTTCCCAGCAGAGGAAGTGCATTAATCAGGAAGGCATCATATCTCTGTCACAAACTTGACCTGCCTCAGTGTGAGCTTAAGAAATTGTTTGCAAAAAGACTACATGACCCAATGTATTCACAATGGAAATCTGCAGCAAATATACAAAATAGATTATTCTAAGAGCTAAGAAATCTAAGGAATGAAAGATTCTTACAGATAAGGTGCTAAAGTCTTAGCAATAACACCTGAGTCAGGCCCTTGAGTTCAGAACCACTACTAGTTCCAACCACATTCCAGTGACTTTGCAAATAAATTGATCATTTAATATAAAACAAATCAGAAAAGAGTAAAATAACTAAATGGTAGAAGAAAAACTGTAGGAAGACAATGCTGGAATGATGTGGATGTTTAGAGAGTTACTGCTTCAATAAAACATAAACCAAACTTAAAATTTGTAAATAGTAATAAAGTTTATGTCTTTGTTGTTAAAAAAATAAAAGATTGCATGAACAGCTTCCAGTCTCAGTCTGTGGAACAGTAGCTTGAGACTCTCAACTCACCGTATATTTTATAACATAGAAAAACTTGTTTTCAAAATCTGTTACAACTAAATACAGAAACCCAACCATATAGAAAAGAATTTTAGAGATCTATGAACAACTGCATAATAACAATAATAATGGCTAATACTGAACACTTAATATGGGTCCTACACTAAGTGCCCTGAAGGCATTAATAATTTAATACAGAACTTCCAAAAGGAACAGATTATTATCTTCATTTTACATATAGAGAAATGAGGCCTATAAGGGATTTTTGTCAACAGTCTCATAATTGTAAACAATGGGAAACAAGTTTGGATTCAGGTAGTAAAATTCCTTTTAGGAAGCTGGATGAACCTAAGGGTAGTGTAGTCCAATGTTTCTATGCAGTCCAATAATCCTTTTTAACAGCACATCTAAGAAGTAGTTATCCAACCTCTAGTTAACACTGGCAGAGATGGAAAGGAGTGTACTGGCTTTCATGTTTCTCCTTTCAAAAACCTTCTGACTTCTATATAACACTGAAATATAGCTGGAAGTTTATAGCACACCAATAATTGTGTATTGATGTTCTTTGTTTTCCATAGGAAAGTTCTTCAATAGTCCAGCACAGATATTCTCCTTGAATTGCTGATTCTCCCATCTGAACACCCCTACTTGTTTCTCCAACCATTCTTCAAATGTTACATCTTCCAGGCACATTCATACGTTTCAATTCAGTGGAAATCAGATCTTCAATGTGTCTTTTAAGATGTGGTAGCACCTAAAATTATGTTCCAGGTGTAATCTGATAAGTCCAGTTCAATATAAAACTGGTTCTGTTGCTGTGAATAATAAATTCAGTCTGAGCCTATTTTAAGATCCAGATCATGGTTTATAGTGTGATGTCATCTAAAAACACCAAGGCCTTTTCAATATTAATAGTGCCATAGGCTGTTTCTTCCATTTGTTTCTTCCATTCTGTCATTTGGAAATTGTATTTTGAATTTTATAATCAGCATGCTTTTTCATTGTGTTTTTGCCTGGCACTTCCCTCACTGATCTTTTAATCGATTCTTCCTCATTTCCTTTGCAGTACAGTACCTCCCTTACCCATCATGGAATTCCTGTGGGCGTGTGGAGTCAGTGTCTCTGTGGTGGGCATGGGGTTCATGCCTGGCCATTCAGAGCACCACGCACTGATTGTGGGAAGTTGGTTTGTTGCAGCACCAATGATAAGGAACTCTGGGCTGGGTTTAGAGGTTTTCTTTTCTACTAGACCTGAACCTAAGAGGTACTACTATACCAGCCCTTATAGTTGCCAGAACTCTTTTGGAAGCCAACATACAAGATAACAGAGAAGAGAGTCAGAAAGAAGGAGAGCCCCCTAATGGCATCTTTTAGGATTCTTCACTTACTTGTATTTAATGTATACTTTCAGAATGTAAAATTATTTAAGCTAACAAATGTTGTCCTGAGTTTAAGCCCGTTTGAGTTGGACTTAAGACACTTGATTAAAAAACATAGAGTGATAAAATTTTTATTGACATTCAATTTTATTTACCTTTTCTAATTTTTGTAGCTTGTCAACATCTTGAAATCTTGACTCTACTAGTCTTCTCTCCTGGCTTTATATCATCAAAAAATTTAATAAGTCTGTCTTTTTTGTATTACTTTAAGTTACTGGAAAAAATCTAGAAGAGCAAATGACAACTCTCCTAAAATCTGTTTTAGACCTGGCTCCATAATTTTTTACTATGTCCCCCAAAAGGCATATGAGACAACCTACACCTTTACTATTCCATACCAAATCATTGTGAGCTGTATTAGTTTATCAATGTGTGAAGTTTCTGAATTTTATTTTTCCCCACTTTAGAAAATCAAGACCCTTTCCAATCATCCATCAAGGGCATAGCCTCTGGAGTCAGATTCCTAGAATTCCAACCCTAGATCTGCAACACATTATTTGGTTTATCTTGGGCAAGTTAATTAGCCTCTCTCAGCTTTAGTTCCCTCATCATTAAATAAAGACGTTTTAAAAACCTATTTAAAGAGTTATAGGAGTTGCATGTGAAAAATAAATGTAAAGAATTTAGCCTTATGTCAGTTAGGGTTCCAGCAAACAAAATGAACACACTCAAATTATCATAATTTGCAAAGGACTTAATGAAGGATTTCATAAAAAATGGCATTTACTCAGGTGTGGCAGGATATAGGGAAATCATGAAGGAAATCGTGGAACTGATCTTACACTAGGGGAGCAAGTGCAGGCCCTCCAAAAGGGAGAGGTAGGTCAACATGGGGAGCTTCAGAAGAGCAGTGGTCACTTAGAGGGTTACATGGGAGCCTTAGACAACTCCATAAGGAGGAAGTAGGAGACCAAATTCTCACCTCGTGCTTCTCCCTCCTTTTGTTCTGCCTAGGATCCCTATGGCTAAATCTCATTGAAAGCCAGAAGAGAGGGGAACCAATTGAGTCAAAGCGGATTAGGCTGCCAGCCACAGAAAAGATGAAATGTTACTGAAGGAGCAAACAGGAAACATCCAGAGAAAGCTCAATTCCTAAACAATTGTACTCTAATAGAAGTTACTTTGTAAACCAATAGTTTTTTAGGTACAATATTCAGGTTCTATAAACATTATGAAATATACATTGCCTAGATCTGGAGTGAATTTAGCATGAAGTCCTGGTTCTCCTTTATCCACATTATGTATTATGTTAAACCTCACGCAATTGTCATTTGTGAGACAAAAGGGGCTTATTATCTACACTATCACATGGTTCAAAGTGACATCTCAGAATTGCACCTCCTCTAATCTGATAGAACTAGGATTTAGGGTACATTTTGAGTAAAGAAAAAATGATAGCAAATTTGAGTAGACTGTTAGCTGGAGACAAGTAGATAAGGACATTACTATCATGCTAAGACATTCTAAATTTAATGTAGAGTAGTTAGGAAAGCATTGGAGATGTTAAAAATGGTATGTGGCACTATTAACTGATTTTAGGAACTTTACATTTTCTAGTAATAACATGCCATCTGACACTAACAATGAGCCTGTTTATACATACTCTTTTTTTTTGCCAGTGGGTGGGGGGGGGCTGGATAATAACCAGAGAAAGTTTTTATAGTTACTACTATTTTTACTACTATTTTTAGGCATTTCCATCCATTACTTATATCAGTCATATTAACATCTGTAGAAGTTTTATACTACTTTTTCCAGTAGCTCTGCTATATGCTCCCACTTCTGGCTCATTCACATGTTCTATAAATGGATGTTTTATCATTTTTGTTAAGCATTTCCTGGTGAGAGCCCATAATTAGAACATTACATGCATTATGTAGTATTGTTGAGAGGTAAAATTATTTGATTATAAAAATTTCTTTCCATAGAATCATGCCTGATCATACCTATTATAATTATCTTTGATATGATAGGCACAATAATGAACCTGTCCATCACTGTGGTGTACATTTTTAACACTTGTTAACTATTGAACTTTAAAAAAT
This sequence comes from Heterocephalus glaber, assembly GCF_000247695.1. Next base: position 7,453,939 of record NW_004624821.1, on the reverse strand, counting down.
GTATTTCTTTCCTTAATGTATATGAGTCTGCAATCTTCATTCATTATCAAGATTTAAAGTTCTCAATATGAATATGCTCACTGTTTTGTTAGAATTAGAACAAAACCAAAAAATAGTGCTAATTTTCTCAAAATTCTTATTGATTAAGTTGTCAGAAAGACAAATGAAGAATGTGTGAGAAACTCTGCTTTTAGTATAATAAAATTTATCTGCTCTGGATCATAATGATTACGATAGCACCAATACTAGTAACATTTGTCAATGTTAACTCTGTACTAGGCTCTGTTCCAACTGTTCTATTTGAATTATCTCATTGAATTCTCTTCATCAACTCTGCAAATTTGGTGCTATTATACCTGTTCTACTGATGAAGTATCTGAGGCCAGGGAACACTACGTAACAAGTCCAAGAGCATGTAGATTGTAACTGGAAGACGGAATAGTCTAAGCTTGGCCATTGGACTGCAGGAACTGTGAATTTATCTACTAATTTATAAAGTCTCCCCTAGACATTTCGGGAGCCCATCACTACCACATTTAATGAGTGTTTTGTAATTCCAGTAAAGAAGACTTCACATGTCATTATTCATCTTGCTATCCCATATACATCCTAGTTCAGAACCTTGCTCTTGGTTGATGACCAATAAATCTAGATGAAGTTTAACATCATATGTCCTATACTCAAATCACTACTGCTTTTTCATTCTTCTTTTCTCATTCAACTATTTCCCACTCTTCCATTCTCTTCTGGGTTTGCAAATTTATCTTGGGTCAAAACTTTTAGCACTGTCATAAAAAGGATAAACCTGTAGGAAAATGGATGCACTTTGAGACCATAATGTTAAGTGAAATAAATCAGACACACAAGCTTAAATATTGTGTAGTATCTCTTATATGAGAAACTCAAAATATAAATAAAGAGCAAAATAAAAGACAGATGGTAGGATATAGGGAGATAGATCTTGTGCAAAAAGGAGCAAAGAGATGGAGGGTGAGGGAGGGATGGAGGGGAAGGGCAGGGGACAAAAAGAGAATTAAGACATTTTATATACGTGTAACAACTGCCCAAAGGGAATGTAACCACTATGTACTTCAAACGTACTAATTAAAAAATAAAAATTGGAGAGCAAATTAAAAACTCTTGCTAATTGATATAACTATCTCGCTTCTCCTACTAGATACATTTCATGTACAAAAGATATATTAAAGTGAATATTCCATTGTAACAAAACTTGAAGGTACCGGTGCTATAACAGCATGCTTTAAAATACATGGTTCTGTTTTCTGTTTGTCTTAATGGCAACGGAAGAAAAGTGTATTCTTCCCTGTTGTTTGCTTCGGAGAACAGTGGAGTACTTTGTGCCCCAAGAATGCTGTCCTTTTCCCCTTTGGTCTTCAATTGATTCCCACTGTTTTATCTGATTTCTTTTTTCAAACTAAACAAATCATTGAATTTTATGTTCTTTTAAATGCTGATAGTAAAGATGAGACTTCTGCAGGATATCTTTGTCACCTTACTAGGTACCACACAATAGGTATCCAACCACATGGCATTCTGTTTATTTATTTAGCTACTGGGGATTGAACCCAGGTCCTTGACACTGAGCTATATCCTCAGCCCTTTTTATTAATATTTTTATTTTGACAGGTTCTTGCTAAGTACTAAGTTGCCTAAGTTGGGCTTGAAATTTTGATTTTCCTGCCTGAGTCTCCCAGAGAGCTGGGATTACAGCCATGTGCCACCACACCCAGCACAGCACATTCCAAGTGCCAAGGCCTAGACAAACAAACATGTGTTACTTTGACTTCTTACTTTTGATATTGGCTTTGCTCTTTATAACTGTGCTTTTCTCCCTGGATAAAAAGAGAAAAGTACCGCGAGTATCCCTCATTACTCACTGGCAAGCCACCAGCAAACTACATGTTACTATTTCCTGGAGATCACAACAGGATTGATAGCATTTGGGGATGCTGGAAACCTCTTCATTTTTCTACAAAGGTCATAATTTGGAGTCTACATTCTACATCTAACATATACCACAGCTACTTGTTCATCTCAGAAACTCTGCAGAGAAATAGCCATGCCCAGTGCTTGTTGTAGAGTCTCCTTTCTTGATTAGGTGAGAGTTTGGGAGAATGCTGGTCTGGCCATTTATCTTCTCTCTCCTCTGCTTTTGCCATATTTTGCAATTACCACAACATATCAAAGATGTATCACTTAAGCAAATGTTTGGAACTTATCATATTTTCTTTCAAAAATTTTTAGAATGTTGATTTGAAGAAGTCACTTTTTTAGTTTCTATTCTATCATTTTTGGGGCTTGACTAGAAAGTGTTGGATTTTTATTTTTAATGGAATAGAAATTATGTTTGGATTTTGTGTAGCTTTTGCTTAACATTCAAAATACCTAAGAAAGGTATAGGGGTTGGATTTTGCTTGGTGAGCACTAGGAACTAGACTGTCCTGCTTTGCTTCTCTTTAATGTTTAAAGAGTATTACTTGAACCTATGAGAGCACAGTTGCCAAGTTTTGTCTATCCTGTTAGTATTTCTTCTTACCGCACCAGTTATGTTGAACTCGTTTTTTAACAGAGATCACATTCAATGATATAAGTGACTTAACACACTTCTTACAAAATGTTTTAAGTCCACTTTAAAGTTCATTGATACCAGATATAGTCTAATTTTATATTATCCAGTGTTTAGTGATTCTCTTGCACAGAAAATAGCATATAAATCTTAAATGTTGGCTTTATGTACAAATTCTTTTAGTACTTTAAAACAATATAAAAGACATTAAATGGTACCATTTAAAATATTTTCCATCTGAACATATGTATCAAAATATTTGGCATCTAAACCTTGAAATATTATTATACTGTGAAATAAATTCAACACATTTCTGGGTTGACCTTATGATAATTTTTTTCAATTACATTCTAAATTTCTTTCACCTATGACATTAATAACAGTTTTAAATGTACACTATAATTTTTCCATAATTACTGCTTTCCCCACATTTGATACTACTTATTTGCTTTATTATTTATTGAATTATTTAATTAGAACATTTGTAAAAATTATAATGTTCTTGAGAATAGCATGTCAGTGAAAAAGCTGGTACAAATTAGCCTTCTATAATATCACTTCTGAGCTTACTTGAGAGATCCAATATGAAACACAGTGCTTTACATCTTTGATGCATATTTTTACAGTTAAAACTGATTTCTTTCTTCCTTTCTCATTTTAAATTACTTTATATTAATAATTCTTAATCATGTAAATTCTCCTTTTTGAGACCAAATTCATAGTAATGATGATGGGGTTTGTCTTAGTTTGTACTGCTATAGCAGTTATTCATGAAAACAGAGATTTATTTCTCCAGTTTTGGAGGTTGAGTGTTTGAGATCAGGGTGCTAAACTGGGTAGGTTCTGGTGAGGGCTTTTCCCAGACTGTAGACTTATGTCTTCTTCTTTTATTCTAACATGGCTGAGAGCAAAGAGAGGACTTTAATGTCAATTATAAATGCACTAATACCATTTATAATGACTTTTCCATGAAGACTTTACCCAATCCTAATTTCCTCTCAAAGACCCACCTCTTTTTTTGTTTTTTTTTGGTACCAGTGATCGAACTCAGGAACTTGCGCTTATAAGGCAGGCACCAGAACCACTGAGCTAAATCCCTGGCAAAGACCCACCTCTTAAAAAAAACCCTGAGGAGTAAGATTTCAACTGATAAGTTTTGGAAGGCTATAAACATCCAGTTTGCTTCCTGACAAGAGATTGTTAATATAATTCATTTTCCCAATACAATGATCAGCCATTTTGGTTTGCCCAAGTCTGACAGGATTCTCTGAAACTAGAACTTTTAGCTTTAAAACTGGAGCTATCCTGGAAAAACTCTCAGTTTGGAAATAGAAAGTATGCCTGAAATACAGCATTTTCAGTATTAAAACAAGAAAATTTCTAGTTGAACCATATGAATTGATGACCCTATATTTTGGTTATTATGGTAGTCTTGGATTTAGGGTATTTTTAGTCATGGTTCTTGGTAACAAAAGTGAATATTAGAGATAATCTAAGGTAGCCTAATACACTCAGGCTTCTCAAATGAACGTTCCAAGGAAAATTTGATTTTTATGTTTTTAATTTCTTCTTGATCACAGATTGTTGAGGAAATGTAGTAGACCTTTTCCCTGTTATAATCACATTGACTTCTCTGATGTTAGGCTATGGAGTGATTTTAGTTTGTGTTTCATTCTCAGAATGCATCTCTCCCAAAGGAGTTTCACCGAGCCCTACAATTACGACTGCCTTCTCCTGTGTGCTCATGACTGCAGAGAGACTTGATATTTTCAAAAACTAGTCCAAATGGATGCACTGTGGATGAGACCATAGTGTCAAGCAAAATAAATCAGACACACAAGCTTAAATATCACATGGTTTCTCTTGTATGAGAAACCCAAAATATAAATAACAATGCTCTATTCATTTCCTTTTTTCCTCCCAGGGTTTCTCAAACCAGTGTCTTAAACTCGCCACACTGCTCATTCTGAACTCTTGAACTTCACACCATGAGATGAACATGTTTTAGAAAAGATCACAATGTCAGAATCTCACCTCTATCTTCTTCTCTGTCTGAAGTGTAGTGTGGTGGCTAAGAGCAAGAGTTTCCTAATGGAATGACATAGCTCAAATTTATACCTTCTTATTTGCCCGCTGTAGAATCTTGGAGAAATTAATTCTCTTTGACTCAGTACTCTTAACTGCTTAACTAGGATGATAATAAGATCTATATCTATTAAATTAATTCATCTACAGCATGTAAATTGGTCCTTAGCATATAGTAAATCTTTGATAAGCATTACAATACTAATCATGATTTGTTAGATAACATTGTAATAAGTTATCACATACCTGAATGCTCCTATCATGGCTCTCCTACTTGTATTTAATTAACTAGTATTCATCAGTGTATAAGCTAATTTGGCATGTTTCTGTTAAATCTAAGCATTTAAAAGTTGGAAAGTTGCCTCTGTTATCAATTCTAAATAGTGCATAGGACTTTTTATATTCTGAGTTCCTTAATGAATGTAATATCCTGGCTTTCTCTTAAAGCATAATACCAGTACAGGGCACTCTTCCAAGTTCTTACGTTTAGTCTGTCTATAATGCATTGTACATTTTACCAATTTCAGATTCACATCACTTGACTTGGAGTACATTAGAATCATGATAGAATAATGTAATTTGTATTGAGATTCACTGAATCACCAGTTTGATATAAAATGCATTGCTATGCTTCCAAATCATATGTAGTACGCCTTTTTGTTTGTTTTGATCAAATTCTCTCCATTTGTCCTCAGCCTGAATCAGCTTCATAATTTATCTAAATGTGCAGAGAGAAGAAACATTGTCACAATGACTCCATTTTATTTTCAGTGAAGATGGGGTTTGATATAAAACTTTAATTTGAAAGGAGAAATCAGATTTAGTTTCTCAGTGTGATCCTTTTTAGTGTTTTCTGCTGCTGAGTTTTCAAATGTTAATATAAAAGTGATATGTGTATGATAATAACATTATGAGTATGCTCACTGAGTCCTGTTCTTTGAGCTTAAAGCCTCAGCACTTTACATCGACTGAGCTAATTGCTCGGCACTAGGTAGAAATGAGAGTGTAGGTGATTCCTACCCAGGCTTGATTGTTCTTGTTTCCCCCCCCACAATCTCTGTCTGTTACTTCTTCTACCATCAATACTTCAGTTCAATCGTATTGATTGGAAAGTTTATGATTCTATGCCCTCAGGAAGTTATAAGTAGGAAAAAACAAAATAAGAAAAGGTCTGAGTGAGGAAGGAAACATTTGTAAAGGGCAGGAAGACATGCTATTTGTAAGGTGCAGAGAACTGTGTATTTTTATATTCTCCTTATTTGCCTTCTGTAGTCTCCCCATTTTTGCCTTCAGCCCTTTGCCTCTTCTCTGATCCCCACTGTGTGACCCATAGCTGACTTGCTACCAAATCAATAAGGAAATGAAAGAATGCATGTATGCCACAGTAGCCTTGACTAACACAAAATTCACCATCTTCCTCAGAACTATTTTGCATGTGTGGTTTGAAAGAATAGGTAATCCTGGGTCTGTATAGCAAGTATTCTAATTTTTAAATGTTCTCAAAATTTACTTTCTTCCTCAACTTCTGCTCTCTCTCTCCATATCTATATTTATATCCATATCTATCTATAGCTATCCACAGATATAGATATATATTTCTCCCTCTTTCCCTCCCTAAATCAGTTTTCTAGTTCTTCATGCTACAAACAAACAAGATCTATATAATGTAGAGCTTGGTGAATTTCTTTAGGACAAATATTATTCCTTTAAGAACTGTAGCTTTCTCATAGGATTCACTGTACATGTTGTTTATTTGTCAATCTTCGAAATATATGATATGTCATTTCTTTTTTATTGATTTATTTTGAGTTGTATTTGTTTTAGGTACAAATAGTTGAGCTAGGATCATAGTTTGGCATGTTATTTCTTGATGCTATTAGTTTTCTCTGAAATTTTGAGAAGCTGAGGGTAGCAAATTCATAGAGTAACTCCAAGTTGAAAGATCACATTAATCTTTTTAATATTAAAAATCCATGTTCAAGTCAAGAAATCAATATAGAAATATGGGTGCAAAGCAAGAATTCAATAATTAGCTTGCAAAATGCTTGCAAATAACAATAATGATGATAAAGGTAATAGTTTATATTCTTCAGATGTATAACCATGTGCCAATCACTGACCTTTATGTATTTTATATGGATTTTTTTGTTTTCATAATAATCTTCTGAGGTTAATAATTTTAGATGCCATATTTATGAAAGAGAAAAACTAAACTCTTGCAGAAACTAAGTCACTCATCTAGTTGTTGACTAAAACCTTATTTACACCCAATTATTTCTAGCTTTGAATCCAGTGCTACTGACCAAACACACAATCCTTTTTCTGAGATTTCACAAGTTTCATCACTGCACATGGCAAGTTAGAGCAGTCGTTTCCAAACCAGTCTTACCTGAGGATTCTTGTAATGATTCCAAGGTCAGTCCACGTCCCATCCTAATTAAATCCTACTGTGAGGGAGCAGTGTGAGCACCTCCTGCCCCCACAGGATTCAAATGTATACACAAGTTTGGGAAACACTGAGTTAGAGGCAGTGCGTGTAAAGGACCAAGCTTTCCTCATACCCAAGCCAGTTTTCATTCTTTTGAATACATCAATTGGTTGCTGAAAGAATCTTTCTCTCTCGGGTTCTTTTTGAGTACATGTTATGGTCTTGGCATGAACTAAACATTTCACCTGTGTTGTCTCCCTCAATACTCACATAGAAGATAGAAGAAAACTAAGACTGGGAGAATTAAAAGAACTTAATCAAAGTTGTGTGCATAGTTAGTGATAGAGCGGGTTTTCAAAATATAAGTCATCTTGATGCAGAACCCATGATGTTGTAACTCTAGTAATGATGTCTCAATTTCACAGTCACCTTTCTTGGTTTCTCTTCTTATGATGCCTAGGGGCCTATCTGTGTTCTGGTTTATGACATTTCTGTTTGCTGACCCAGGTTTGAAATTTGAAACATTAACATTCAGCATAAGCCTGGCAGCTCACTACGTTGAAAGTCTTAATCATGCTAACTGCTGTGTGTAGGACCTTATCTATATATAGGCTCCAGCTGTTCTTGCTGATGAAACTGCTGGAGCACAGCAACTATCTTCATCTTGTGTTCCCCATGTGGCTCAACTGAAAAAAATTAAAGAAGAAAAAGAAAAACAGAACTTCCACTGACACATTTGAAATGTATGCGTGCAGCCTGGGTCTCCTTCCCACTGATGTCTTGCTGGTTGGCTGTCACTATTCTTATGTCCTAACTCCCAGACACTTTATGGATCCCTTATCCTGTATCATATGATAAATCACAGACTCATTACAATAGAAACCAGAATTTTTAAATTACACATTAATGAAATCCAAGCATCCATTAGTGAATTCTTATTACAGAAATGGAATATTTGTACTGTATTTTGGGAACTGTATGTATTTTATTTTGAAAATCAACAGCATAGCTAATTTTAATTTAATATTCATGTAATAATTTTATTACAAAATGTTGTCTTCTTTTGCCGTTTTCTGTCACAGTATTCTGGATATAGAAAATTAACAAACACATTGAATAAATGTTTGAATTATGTTTGCTGAATGTTGTAAGTATTATTCATAGAAGAAAAGCCTGCTTAGGTGGCATATGACTTAAGCAGTCACACAGGACTTCGTGCTCAGAAGAGACCTGTGTTGGGTTTAATAGTCTGCGGTTACTCTCTTGAAATTCTTAATAATTTTCATATGAGGGCTCTGTATCTTCACTTTTTCTCAATTGCCCCAGCCTAGTCTTATGGAGCTGGTCCTCTGAGGAAGGCATACATGTAATCTAAATTTAGTCTCTAACATAGTTAACCAGGACTGGGGAGGATATTTAAACTTCTGGTGCCCAATATGTTGGTTCAGACAACTATAAAAGTTTAGGGTTGCTGTAATAAGTATAAGAATTAAAGAATTTCATTTAGAATTAGAATGATCATTATCTGTTTTGTATATACATGCTCACATTTTGTATGAATGTAGATGAGATTGATAAAACACAATTTCACTGGTTATCAGGCTTGTTAATCCTAGCATTGTAGGAGACTTAAGCAGGAGATGACAAGTTTGAGCATAGTCTAGGCAGCCTAGCAACTTAGTGAGACCCTAGCTCAAAAACAAAACATAACAAATTGTAAAAGGTCTGGGGATGTAGCTCAGTGTGAAGGCCTTGGTTTCAAATCTCAGTACCACATAAACCAATCAATCAATCAATCAGTCAATCAATGTACAACATCTTCTGATATCTCTACCGAACTTATAAATGCTAGAAGATTAGGTATTGCCATGTAAGGCAGGTTCGACATGCATTTTGGAACTAAAATATTCTTAATATAAATAAATTGATCAGTGTGAACTTTTTTCTCTGTTCATAGAGATAAAATATAATTAAGTATTACAAAAATTTAAAAATAAATATTTTGAGCTTAAAGAAGTTATCATATTCTAGAAACCAGGTAAGAATATCTTTCTGTGAAGGATACCAGATCAGATATAGATCTGCTCTAGGATGTGGTTTAATACCCACCCATGTACAGAAAAAATATATAAATAATTCTATATATGAAATTAAGAAAAAGCAATAATGCAGTTTTGATTTTTATGTGATATTTGCTAATAAAAATAAAATTATAAGAAAAAAAGAAAAGAAAAGATAACAGCACAAACTGAGCAGGGTAGTACAGATAATCTCAGTACTCTGGGAGGCAGCAGCAGGAGGATCTCAAGTCTTATCCCAGCCTGGGCAATTAGTGACTTAGCAAAACCCTGTCTCAAAATAAAAAATCAAAAAGGGGTAGGGATGTAGCTTAATACAAATGCCTTTGGTTTAATCCTCAGTACCAAGAAGAAAAGAAAAAAAGAAAGAAAGCAAAGCATAGAGATGTGCTTGTCACAAAGTACACTTGCATAGTGACACCAAAACAATACTTTAACAGGAAATATTATTCAGAATGAAATAATACCCAAACTTAAAAAAAGGTATTATACAGAATACTTTTTCATAAGAATTATTTTCTTATGAAAGAAGAATAATTCACCATGTGTACGTGTAATCCCAATCAGATGTGTACTTTAGGAAAGCTTTAAATATATATGAGGCAAAAACTTAAAGCAGAAAACTGAGCTTCAGTTTTATCTGTATCATGTTGCTTCTTAGGACAGCAATACCTGTAAATATGTAACAATACAGAACAAAACATGAACCTGTGTTATGTATCAGTGGCAAGTACATTGGTGTGTTTTTATGCTGGTCTGTGCATTTTTATGTTTATAACATTCTCATTTTTTAAACATATAAAGGTTTAAAGAGTGGTTTTACATATTTAAAAATTTTAACTATTAAGTTATTTGTTTCAGTTAATCCACTTCAAACTAAAGCAGATTTGAGATCTCTCTCTTCCTTTCCCCCACCCTCTCCCTCTGCCTTTCTCTCTCTGTCTCTCTCCATCTATCTCTCTCTGTTTCCCTCTCTGTCTCCATATATGTATATAAACACACATATGTATTATTAAATATCTATAATTGTACAATCTCACGTATAAGGACAGGCTTAGAAGCTTGGGATTTAGAGCTGGATGTTAGAATAGGCTAGGTTATACTGCAGAAACAAACATACTCCAACATTTCGGTGCTTTTATGTAACATAGAATTATTAGTCACCCATGAGAAGTTCACTGGACATTATAATGACTGTCTAGGGATATCACCCTTGACGGATGTAGGTTGAGAATGACTTCATAAATTTTTGAACACAAAGTTTTGGTCTTTTTAGGATGGAAAATGGGAAGATGAAGAATCATGTACCATTCTGAAATATTCTTACCTGTGAATTTTCTCTTTTTTACCTCAGTGACAAAATATAGATGATCTTTAAGGCATGGTGAAGTGTCAGAAAGAAAAGCAGAATTAGAAATATTTGTTTGTTTTAGTGCGCAAAGACATAATTTTCCTGTCATAATGCAACTGGTAGCTAGGTAGAAAGTCTAGATCAAAGCTTCTCACCTCAGCATTATTGCCATATGGGGCTAGATAATTCTCTGTTGTGTGAGCATGTCCTGTGCATTGTAAATGCTTAGAGGCATCCTACCGAATGCCAATGACATCTCCCATTAGCAATAACCAAAATATGTCTGCAGATGTTACCAAATGTCCCTTAGACAAAAATTAGCTCCTGCTTGGGAAGAACTGGTCTAGAAAAATTAGAACAATTTTACAGGACAAATTGAAAAATCTTCAAGATTCTATATTAAGTAGCAAGTGTCATAAAAGCTTATTCTTGAATTTGTATTGATTCATTATGTCCTTCATAAAATCTGTAACAATATGATTTTCTTTTTTTTTTTTTTTTTGGTACCAGAGATCGAACTCGGGACCTTACACTTTCAAGGTAGGCACTGGAACCATTGAGCTAAATCCCCAGCCCTTGCAACAGTGATTAACCCTTACCCTTTTAGTTTGTGCCAAAGTGATGACAATCACGTACTCCCACAGAATGTTCCAATGGAAAAGGATGTCTTTTTGGCCAGACATGAGGTGCAGTTTGGGAATACTTTTCTAGAACCTTGCCATTGTGGTCCAATTTCAAAATCATGAAAGTAAATCCAAGTCAGCATTCATAGGAAACCCAGGAGATGCAGAGAAGTTATAAGAGATAATAGAGGAAGAACATGTTGGAAAAGTAAAGTCAAGAAAAAGAACAAGGCCCAGGATCCAGATGGTTTCTGTAATAAAATAATTGTTGATGGAAACAAAGAGGAAATGGCGGTGCCTATGTTCACTCCGTTTTGAGTGTTCTCAGGTCACATTTCCAAGCTGAGTGAGTGCCAGAGTGACTAGTTGGATAAATGGATACAAATGGGTCTGAGAGTTCTCAATCACTACCTCGATAAACCACAAGACTGGAAATTAGTGTCTGTGAGTTGTGGGGCTGCCTAAGGAAGCTGGAGAAAATAGGGATAAAGATGAAAGAATGGAGCCAACAGTTAAAAGATGTTAAAAGCCGAAGTATTTTCCTTTAAGTTGCTTTAGATGTTAAGGATAAGAGAGTACTTGTATCTTTGTATGATGTAGTATGGAGCCTAGGAAAATACAAATCAATGCAATGTGCTTGTCGGCAATCTATTTAGCTATTATCAATATTTATATGCTAATTCATGCTGTAAGAAATTAATGAAGTGGCTAATATAAAACGCGTCATCTGGCATGATGTTTAAAGTTTGACATTAAGCTTATTTGATTTAAATTGAATCCCGTACTTGCCAAGAAAATAATTTTCTAATACCTTGTACAATAAATCATTTGCTTAGGTAATAAGTGTGAGACCCATCTTTATGGGCACAGCTATGTTTAATTTTTAAACATAGATTAAATTAGATAATGATATATATTCCTTAGAAATGATTCAGACAATAAAGAAATACATAAAGAATGAAAATTCTCTCTTCTTCTGCCTCTAATTTATTCCCAAATTCTCCAGCCTCTTTACATGGTAGCTTCTAGATCAATGTGTAAATAATTTTTAATTTTAGTTCTTTTAAAAAATACTGTAGTTATTTCCCAAAGAATAACTTTTTGTCAAGTATTTCTTAATACTAATTTTTATTGAATTATGCTTTTGTTTTGTAAATATTTACATAAATTCCTGCTATTAACTACTATACTAAATTAATCATTACCCTAAGCAGTTTGTTCACTCAGTCTTATTTCTTTTTTCCCTCTTTCCCCTGCCCTCCCTTTAAGCCCTCCATCCCTCATTCTTATTTTTTGCACTTGTATATCAAGTTTTCACTTTCCCATTTACTTTTCAATTCATCTACCTAATGTATTTCTTTTTGCATATTTTGAGAGTGGGTAGGTATAAGCTTCAAGTTTAAAGCTTTCTTACCTTAGCTCATTTCACATATTATTACTGTGGTATTTTGTGTTTTTGTTTGATTAACATCTTATTACAAGTTTATTTGATTTTTGTTTCTACATAGAAATCTTCTCACCGATAATTTATAGGACTGTTATCCTTGAAGAATTCACTCAGGAGGAGTGCAGAGAAGTGAGGTTGTGTTGTCACTCTGTATCTTTAATTTTGCAGGAATATCTTCCCTTGTGTTGAGCTTCTAATATAGTGATTCAGTCTTTTGCGTTGGGCAATTTTCTACTTTTGTTGACCCCTCCCCCATCTGTCTCTATCTGTCTTTCCTTTTCCTTTTTAGAATTTTAACGGCTATGCTTTTAAGAACTTGAGGGCTTTTTTTTTTTTTTTTTTTTTTTTAATAACAGGACCTTCTGTGTATGGTTATGTGATAGCATCTTGAAACTTTTTGAAGCTATAAAGTATAATTTATTTCCCTACAAGATTTCTTCTCATTTTTGATTTAGCTGTTTCTTGCAATTATGGTTTGTTTATATAGTCTTTTCCTGCCAATAGTTTTCCTCAAACACTTGATGACTTGGGCAGTTTGCTTATATATGTAAATTAAGGTCTTGAGTAACAAAAGCTGCTGATGGAGAGGCTCAACTGGACAATCTTGAAGATTTATGTAGTTAATAGGTAAGGCTGATGGGGATCTTCTATCTAGTTGACCTCTTTTCCTTCCACTGTGGAATACTTGTATTCTGAGCATGGGGTCCACTTTGCCAAAGTGATCTACCCCTTCACCTACTCAGTGGCTTTGTCGTCCAGCGTGAGTCTCCTGTGGGACCAGCTGCTGCATTTAACAAGTTGTACTTATAACTTTAGCCGGCTGGACCTTCTCAGCTAATCAGTTGTCGACCTATGAATCCCAAGAGCCATTTTTGCTTCCAAACCTGCTGTCTCAGTTATTAGCTATCACAGAGTTCCACTGAAAATATTTATCATTTTCCAATCCTTTTTTTGGAGGCCCTAGCCCAATTATCAAACACATTAAAGTGTTTCCACATCAAAAATAAATACAAATATTTTATAGTAAGAACACATCAAAGCATTAGCTTAAAAATATTTAGCCTAACATAACTAATTTCATATGATTGACTCAAATTACTCAATGATCTACATCATGCATAGGAATTTGTGTTAAGTGGGGATGTTTAATTCTATTAGCAAATGTAATAGAATTTTATACTATGTGTAATGATTGTATTACAATTTTAAGTTCAGAGGACTTTTAAACAAATGTTATGTTTATTAAGAGGTTTTCACTTTTTGTATTTTGAAGCCAATATTTTGCTTCCAATTTTCAAATGTTTTTATAGATCATAAGCACTAACTTTCTCACCTGCACAGTAGCACACTTGGGAAGAAAGAGACACTCAATATGCTTTTTGAATCAGCTGTCTTTGTTCTGGAGCCTGTAATCTTGGTAAAGAAACTCCCAGTTTTATCATTATCCATTTTTTTTTGTACCACCAGGGATCGAACTCAAGACCTTGAGCTTGTATGGCACTGAGCTAAATCCTGGCCCATCATTATACCTTTTTAATAAACATAATCTACCGCCTATACTTAAATTGATTACCAGTTCTTAAGAATCCTATGGTTAGAAACTTATGGTGAGCATGATTAACCATTTGCTACTGTAGCACAGTGGGGAGAGCACTGCTGGGGGAGTCCGGATGAATCCAGAGTAGAGACTAAGTCATTTTCCCTTGCTGAGTTGAGGGTACAATGTGAAGCCAGCTCTGGAAAATGGATACCCACTTGATTTATCACACATACAGCCCTATCTTATGATCTTTTTATTTTTTTATGATATTTTTAGAATTGACCAAACTTTTCATAGTATTAATGGGCTTCATACTAGTAAAGTCCAGAAAATTCTAGTCATTTCTATCTTGGGTTGTGAATGTAAAGATTTTATGCCAATAATCTTAAAATGTCCAAGAAGGGGATGTATCTTACATCATTTAAAGAATCTGAGGTTGGAAAAAGTGCTTCTCAGAGTAGTGAAATCCACATTGCACTGATGGTTTCAGAAGGTGGTAGGCTCTCTGGATGCCATTTTTGGACCCCTGCTCATGAACTCTTGCTTAAGAATGCAGATACAGTTTCCTGCTTGATTTTATCATGCATCTGTACTAATTATTGAATGTGTAGTTACAAACAAAATATTTGAAAAAAGTAATACCTAGAAAGAGTAAGAAGAGGAGGAAAGCTTTCTTGCTTGGGCCCTCATATGAAATGTTGATTTGCCTTCCTTGAAATGCTATATACAGTGTGTGGTATAGAAATATAATCACGATTTTGGAGCATAGATAGCTATCCATCAGAATTTCAGGCCTGTAACTTGACAAAAGCATAATGTTAGGTAAATTTCAGTCTCATCTGTCTCATAACTTTATCCTTAGAATGCAATAATTTCTGACCTTCCCCACAGAATGTTGGATATATTAAATGATAAATTTTATTATCATAATAAGAGTTTAGAAACACACTTATTAATAAAATAAATTTCCTAATTTAATATTTAGACTCCAAATTTATCCTTTAATTAACTACAGTCTTAGTTTATGCATCAAAATAAAAAATTTTCTGAAGAATATATAACTGCACTGTTACCTGTTTCTCTTTTTCTATTTGTCCATTAAATCTCATGATAGTTAGAGGTGGCTTCTTCTTGCTTAAGCTCGATCTCCAGGCTCATCACTGTGAAGAAACAAATTTAAATGAGCAACAACCCCATGTTAGTCTCACTCTTGGGTAGTATGCTATTATTGTAATGACAGCAATATTTGGAAATAGAAAATAAATCACTGAGGAAATAAAGACATGGCTTTGTTTTCTAAGTATACTATTTTTCAATATTTTAAATACCTGAAAATAACCATCTAGCCATTCATTTTTATAAAAAACTATCTTAGTTGAAACTTTTTGAATACACACACTCATTTCAGGAACAATAAACATTGAAATTTACTCATAAATTATTGTAATTATATGCAAAAATAAATCAATCTCCAAGAAATTATTTATCGTGCTTCTGGGAACAATTTACAAATGATTCATTTACAAGTTGTAGAAATCAATGTATCATGTCTTAAATGAATTATATTAGCAATGAAAGCTTTTCAGTTATGATCTGATTAAATATTATATCTAGTAGTCTGTTCATATACCTTTACTTTTGAATAGATGATTTCTTTTCAATGAGGCTAGATAGTGGGATGAGATACAGGGAGGAAAGGAAAAAAGTTAAGGCAATATTTACTGATATACCTTTCCTTTCATTTATTTTTCTGTTCAAAGTATAAATAACCAAAAGCAACATCTGCCAAAATAATAATTTGCACAGAAGTTCAGAAATTGTTAATGTCTTGTGAGGAGGTAGTGCTACATTCGGAAAGAAGTTCACCTGTTTTCTCCTGGCTGTGAGGTGAATCCAGTTTGTAGCACAGAGTCCACAGGAATGGTGTGTGCATCCAGAGCTAGAGAGTCAGGCTGGATTTCTAGGCTTGTGATATATTTATTTCTATCTCCTCTTTTTAAGCACAACAAACTCAATAGATGTCTCTTCAGTCAACTAACTAAAGGCCATATATAGGGGTAAACTCTTATTGAAAGTAAGTATTCTTAGAGATAATATTTCTCTCCTTGGTGAGGCAGAAAGCATTCTGTTGGTAAATTATATGTGCAAGCCTCTTCTGAATGTCACCCTGTACAAAAATTAGTATTATTCTGAGTTTTGTGATACAGGTTTATAATAAGGCTTTTATAGCAACAACTGTTAAGTGGTTCCTGATCATACTACCTTTTATTATTCTGTCTTTCACATTCACCCTGTTTTGTCATACTAGCTACTTTTTAAATGGATATTTTCTTCATGTTTTTATTAATTGAAATATTCTCTTTCTGGACCGTAGGGTGCTTTTCCCCCTTTAATAGGCTAATTATAGCAAATACAGTCTGGGAGATGAGTGACCTAACAGTTCAAAATGAATATGTTCATTTATTTTTCTCTTTTTTATTTAATCTCTTCATAGCCTTCTCACTGTTTTTATTCATTATTTCTCTCTTATATTTTTTGCTTGCATATCTGTCACTTTGATTTTTAACTTCCTCCTACCCTCTATAAATAAGAGTTCCATTCTTCATATCTCATCCAATATTATAATTTGTATGACATCATAATGTCACTATTTCTTTAATTTTTGTTGTTTTGTTTTTTGTTTTTTGATTCCAATTTAATTTAATTTATTCTAAGGCTTCCTCTGTATTGTGTTAGACCTGCCTCAGTAATTTTTAGTCTTTCTTTGTTTCTAATATAAGCTTTCACTTTTATAATATTTATACACATTGATTTATCTAATTAGCACTTATTTTGACTTGCAGTATTATAAAATTGTTTGGTTTTAAGCACTTCCCAATTTTAGTTATTATTATGTTCTGTGTGTGTTGAAATTTTCAAACATGTTATTTTCATGTGTTTTGTTATTGTTTATCACCTTGCTTCTATTGTGGTTAGAAAAATATGACCTGGCCAAATGATCTTTTATATCTGTTCAACTTTGCCTAGGAATATTTTCCCCAAGCCCACTCCAATAAAAACAGGTTTCCTTGTCATCTTCTTTTGTTGTCAGTGGGTATTTTTTCAGTCTACCTTGTGTTAAGGGTGTAGCACTTTGGAGGTCTGATTTTTGAGATGCTTCAGTTCTAAAACCCATCTAAATAAATAAAGATAAGATTTTTAAAAATAATGACATATTAACTAAATCATCATTAAAAATTTAACTTGGATGCTACTTCTCACCAAACACCAGAATAAAATCCAGATGCATCAGAGATCCAAATTTTAACCAAGGAAGTGAAAGATCTCTACAATGACAACTAGAGTACTCTGAAAAAGGAAAATTGAAGAGGATGTCACAAAATGGAAAGATGTTCCCTGATACTGAATAGAGAGAATATACAGTCCAAATGGCCATACTTCCGAAACAGTTATATATAGATTTAATGCAATCCAAATCAAAATACCAATAACATTCCTCACAGAACTGGAGAAAGCAATTCTAAAATTCATATGGAACCAAAAGAGACCTAGAATAGCAAGAGCGATTCTGAGCAACAAGGGCAAAGCAGGGGCCATCACAATCCTGGAATTCACATTATATTACCAAGATATAGTGATTAAAAAAACAAGCATGGTATTGGAAAAAATAAAACAGACTCATTAATCAGTGGAGCAGAATAGAAGATACAAGAACAGCTCCAGGCACACTCAGCTATGTTATCTGGGGCCAAATCCCTTTGCTGAAGGAAAGACAGCCTCTTTAACAATGGTGCTGGGAAAACTGGCTTTTGACATGCTGATGGTGGAACCTAGACCCATATCTCTCACCATATACTAAAGCCAAAGTGGATCAAAGACATGAACATTAGAACAGAAATACTTAATCTACTGGAAGACAAAAATAGGTAAAACTCTTGGAGACATAGATGTAGGCAAAGACTTTCTGGGGAAAAAACACCTCTGGTTGCACAAGAAATTATACCAAGAATCAACAAATGGGATCACATGAAATTAAAAAGCTTCTGCACAGCAAAGGAAACCACCAAAAGAGTGAAGATCCCACCTAAAGAATGGGAAAATTTTTTTGCCCTCTACTCCTCAGACAAAGGACTAATATCTAGAATTTATAAAGAAGTCAAAAAATTAAACTCTCCAAAATTTAATGACCCAATCAGAAAATGGGAATCTGAAATGAATAGACATTTCTCAAATGAAGAAATAAAAGTCAATAAATACATGAAAAATTTTCGACATTGCTGGCCATTTGAGAAATGCAAATTACAACATCACTGAGATTCCATCTCAGGCTAGAAATGATGGCTACCATCAAAAAATCAGCCAGTAATGAATGCTGAACAGGGTATGGGAAGAAAGGCACTCTTCATTGTTGGTGGAACTGAAAATTGATACAAACACTATGAAACTCAGTAGAGAGAGTCTTCAAAAAACTAAAAATATAAATTCCAACTGGTCCAAACATTCTCTCTTAGATTTCTCTCAAAAGAGTTAAACACATCATACCACAGTGATGTGTGCAAACGCATGCTTATACCAGCTCCGTTCATAATAGCTAAATCTTGGAAATAGCCTATATGTCCATCAACAGGTGAATGGATAAATAGAATGTGGCATTTATACACAATTTATACGCTCTGCCATAAAGAAGAATAAACTTGAATAATTTGTAGGAAAATGGATGGCAGAGAGTAAAAAAATATTATCACAATCCAGCCCTGACAATGTATCTAAAAGTGTACCTTGACTTAGTACAGTTGTCTTGAATGTTTTATATGTTCTTTGCCCTGTTAGTCTGGTTTCTAATCTGCATACATAATTATTAACTTTATAAGGTCTTATAAGTTAAATAAATGAATGTGATGCCAGAAAAATAAAAGAGGGAAAAATAAAGAGGTCAAATGGACAAGAATAGGAATTAATGTTGTCCCAGTTCATTTACAACTAGATATGAAAAAGCTTACACAAGAAATTAAAATTCAGAAGATATAAAGAAAAGATTGATGAATTTGGCTATAAAAATTATTTTAAAAAACAATCTGCTCTAAACAAAATTTTCCCTAAACAAAATAAAATGTAAATGGTAAACAAGGGGAGATCATACATATGGTAACTGCTTAGAGTTTAAAAACATTGCACTAAAAGACACATTGCCATGAATCCCCCTCAAAATAGTCTCCCTTTTCGCACACTTACGCAATGATTCTTGCCACTTTCTGAAGCAGTTCTAGAAGTCCTCTTTCATGACTGTCTTTATGCAGTGTGGTCAAAAATATGTTGAATGCTGCCAGCAACTACCAACCAAGGAAAAGGCAGGTTCACAAAAATATTAGAGTGTCCTCACTCACCTTATTCACCATGCATCTTTTGGCTCTTCCCCAAAGACAAAATTACCACAAAAAGTCAACTTTGAATCAGTTCTGGACATTGAAGCAGCCACAACAGTGCAAGTAAAGACATGAAAGAGGACTTTAGAATTGCTTCAAAAAAATGGCAAGAATGAGGCGTTAAGTGTGGTCTAAGAAGGGGGTGGGGGAGTATTTTGAGGGGAATTAATGGTAATGTGTATTTTGTGTAATAAACTTTAAAAATTTATTCACTATATTTTGATCACATCATTTGAGAGAGGTAATTCAGATAAAATATATACAAATAGTTCTTACATAAGCAATGGCGATTAAATTCCCTTCTAATTTTTAAAATTTAAATAAAAACTGCATGGAAATACCATTTCTTACCTATCAGGTAAGAAATTACCTTTCACAGTACTCTATGGATGAAATTCTAACACATTGCTGATAGGAATGCACGACCCCTCTAGGTAGAAATTTGGCAATATTTTTCAGAATGATGTAAGATTTCTCCCTGAGCCAGCAATAAATACCATTTATATTCTATACCCTGAGGATGCACCTCCACATATACCACACAACATATACTCAATGTTATTTATACAGTTATTTGTAATAGCAAACTTTTTTAAATAACTAAATATTTATAAAAACCTGATTTGAGTAAACCAAGGAAGACGTACAAAAGACTATTGTTCAAATGTTAGAAAAAGAATGAATAGGATGTTTATGAACTTTATGGATTGACTTTCAGAATATATTGGTGAGTAAAGTAAAAGCAAAATGTAGGAGACCATTACTTAGTTTTGCAAATGGAAACATGGGAAAGATGAACCAAAAACTAATCTTTGTGGTCACCAATAGGAGTAGGTTTAAAAATGTAAAAGGGGTGTGGTTTAAATTGAAAGTTCTCTGATTGTACCTTTTGGTATAGTTAGTTCTTTTCTAGTCATGTAAACAGTTTTCATTGATAAAAATATTCATAAATGAGAATTATAATAATCTAAAATGAAATCAAACCCTATGTAAAATTGATGACATAACTTCACATTTTACATTGCCCCAAAGCATTAATGTCAGCCTTGAATAACTTTTAATACCCTATCTTTTTCTCTGACATCTCTGTTAGTTTTACATCATTTTCTATGTACCACTCTATTTTCCTGTTTAATTTCTCTTTTTATTTTTGTATTTTTCAAGCTC
>NW_004624821.1:7403448-7420561 GCF_000247695.1 Heterocephalus glaber | reverse complement strand
TCCTATCTTTATTCCTTTTATTTCTTTCTCTTGTCTAATTGCTGTGGCTAATATTTTCAGAACTATATTGAACAAGAGTGGTGATAGTGGACATCCTTATCTTGTTTCAGATTGTAGTATGAAAAAAAATTTTTGACTATTAAGCATGATATTGGCTGTTGGTTTTACATTGGTGGCTTTTATCAAGTTGAGACACAGGCCATGTATTCCAATTTTCTGTAGGCATTTTATCATGAATGGGTGTTGGATTTTGTCAAGTGCTTTTTCTGCATCTATTGAGATAATCATATCGTTTTTGTCCTTGACTCTGTTAATCTGATGTATTGCATTTATTGATTTACATATATTTAACTATCCCTGTATGCCTGGGATGAATCCCACTTGGTCAAGCTGTATGATCTTCTGCATTCTGTTTGCCAGTATCTTATTGAGGATGTTTGCATCTATGTTTATTAGAGAGATTTGCCTGTAGTTCTCTTTTTTGTTTGGGCCTTTTTCTGCTTTGGGAATCAAGGTGATGCTTGCTTCCAAGAATGAATTTGGGAGTATTGTTTCCTTTTCAATTTCATTAAGGAGTTTGAGCAGTAGTTTCATTAGTTATTTTCTAAATTTCTTGTAGAATTCAGAAGTGAAGCCATCAGGACCTGGGCTTTTCTTTGTTAGTTAGTTTTTAATTACAATTTCAATTTCATTGATTAATATTGGTTTGTTCCCAAGTTTTATGTCTTCTTCGTTCAGTTTTAGTAATTCATATATATCTAGAAATTTGTCTATTTTATTCTGTGTATTCCTTATTGGAATACAGGTTCTCAAAGTAGGTTTTGATGATCCTCTTGATTTCTATTGGATCTGTTGTAATTTCACCATTTTCATTCCTAATTGGATGGATTTGAGCCTTTTCTTTCATTTTTATGATATGGTTGGCTAATGGTTTGTCAATTTTATTTATTCTTTCAAATAAGTAGCTCTTCAATTTCTTGATTTTTTGTATCATTCTCTTAGTCTCCATGGCATTGATTTCTCATCTGATCTTTATAATTTTCTCCCTTGTACAAGCTTTAGGTTTACCTTGCTCTTCTTTGTCTAGATACTTGAGATTCAGTATTAGCTTGTTCATTTCAATTAACTCTGATTTCCTAATTTGAGCATTCATTGCTATGACTTTCCCTTATAGGACTGCTTTCATCGTGACCAATAAATTCTGGTATGTTGTATTGGCATTATCATTTAATTGTAGAAGCTGTCTAATTTCTTCTTTAATTTCCTCTGTGACCCATTGGCTGCTCAGGATGGTGTTATTCAATTTCCATGAGTTTGTGAAGCTCTTGTGGTTTCTTTTGGTGTTGATCTCCAATTTCATTACACTATGTTCTGATAATATACAGGGGATAATGTCATTTCCTTTGCATTTACTTAAGCATATTCTGTGAGCTAGCATGTGGTCTGTTTTCGAGAATGACCCATGTGCAGCTGAGAAGAATGTGTATTCTGACTTTGTGTGATGGAACACTCTGTAGTCATCTCTTAAGTCCATTTGTTCAAAAGTTTCTTTCAGTTCTAGTATTTCTTTGTTATTTTTTTAATCTAGTTGATATGTCTATTTGTGTCAGTGGAATATTGAGGTTCCCCACTAATACTAGTGCTTACTTGATTATTAGTGCTTACTTGATTATTCATGTGCTCACTTGATTATTCATGTTTGTTAATATTTGTTTTATAGAGTTGAGTGCACTAGGTTTTGGTGTATATATATTTATGATTGTCATTTCTTCCTTTTGGATTGTTCCTTTCACAAGGATGTAGTAACCTTCTTTGTCTCTCTTCATTAGTTTTGGTTTGAAATCCATTTTGCCTACAAACCGAATAGCTATCCCTGCTTTTTTCTGGGTTCCTGTTGCATGAAATATTGTTCTCTATCCTTTGACTTTCAGTCTATGAATTTCTTTTTGAATTAAGTGTATTTCTTGTATGCAGCATATTGTTGGATCTTGCTTCTTGACCCATTCTGCCAGTCTATTTCTTTTTATTGGTGAATCGAGACCATTAATATTGATGGTTATGGCTGATAGGTACTGACTTATTCTTGTCATGATATTTTCCTGTAGTTGGCTCTTTCATTTTCAGTTTTTAAATTTTCCCCCCTTTCTATTTGATTTCTGGATTTCCCTGATGGCTTCATTCTGTTGGAGTTCATGGGGTTATGATCCTCATTGTCTTTCTAGGATATTATTTAAATTTTTTTTGCAATGCTCGTTTGGTATTCATGAAGTTCTTCAGGTGTTTGTCATGAAAGTATCTTATTTCTGTATTGATTTTGAAAGATAGTTTTGCAGGATACATCAGTGTGGGTTGGAGGTTGTTTTCTTTAGGGCTTGAAATACTTCACTCCAGCCTCTTTTTGACATGAGCATTTATGTTGAGAAGTCTGTTGTGATTCTGATTGGCTTTCCTTTGTATGTGATTTTTTTCTTTTCTCTAACTGGTTTTAATATTTTGTTCTTCTTTTGGATTTCTGGAATCTTAACTCTTATATGCCTAGGTGTAGATTTTTTTTGATCATGGCTAGTTGGAGTCCTACATGCCTTACTTATCTGTATGTCAAATTCTTTTTTCCTATTTGGGAAGTTTTCTCCCGTTACTTCTGTGATCAGTTTTTTTTTATGTAGTTTGCACTATCTCCTGCTTTTTCATTGACTCTGGTCAATCTTATATTATTCTTCTTTGCATCATCTAGCAGCTGCTGGATTAATTTCTTGTAGTCCCTTGTTATTTGTAAGAAATCTCTCTATTCATGGTCACTAACTGCAATCCTGTCTTCTATATTTGATATTCTGTCCTTAAATTGGCTCATTCTTCTGTACATACTTTCAATGGAGTTTTTAATCTCCTGGATAGCTGTTTGAATCTGTTTCATGGACTCCATTTCTTTCCTATTCTAGGCATTCATAGTTTCTATTTCTTTCCTATGCTGGGTGTTCATGTCTTCCATAATTTTCCTGAGATATACTTTTTTTTTTTAAATCTATTTCTCTTCTAGAGTCACTAAGCATGTCTTTCATTCTGGTCTCCCTCTCTGTAGTTATCTGGGAAATTATTTCTGTTTTAATTTTTTCTACAACCTTGTTCATCTGTTCCATACATGTCTTTTATTCTATTCTCTGCACTATTAATAGAAAGTATCTAGATTTAGGAATACTTTTTTATTAATTTACCTACCAGCTCACTTACTCTCTCAACTGTGTTACATTTGTCTCACTAGCTGTTTTTTTTCTCTTTTTTTGTATATCCTTTTATTGGTACATTTTATGTGTACAATATAATGACATTCATCATTGGAGCTATGCACCTTTATGTACTCTCTTGGTTCTTATTTTTTCCCCCTTCCCCTGCCCTCCCTTCAACCCCTCCATCCCGCCCTATTTACAAAGTCTTTGTTTCCATTTTTTCATTTTCTCATATTAATTCCATTCCCTTCTTTCCTTTCCCCTACCCCTCCCACTTCCCCCTCCTATTTCTTTTAATGTACTTTTCAATTCCAAAATTTCCATGTGATTTTTTCTCATTTTCTTTAAGTTTTCCACCAAGTCATCTATTTGCTAAATGATGTTAGTCACACTTATAATGAATGTATGTCTCATTGGTGTTGGATATAATGTTCTGTGTATGTCTGTTATGTCTGATGTCAATTGCTGCAATTGAGGTATTGAAGTACTATTATTGTGTTATAATTTCTTTGTTCTCCCTGATCTATTACTATTTGCTGGATATATTGTATTTCAGTGCTCCAATGCTTAGTGCATAAGCTTAATTGTTATATTTTTTGAAAATTTGTCCCATTCTCAATGTACAGTGACTTTCTTTGTCTCACTTTATAATTTTCAAATTTAAAGAACATTTCATCTTGTATGAGTATCTTTAACTTTGTTATATTTTGGTTTCCATTTGCACAGAATATCTTTTTCTAATTTTTGCTTTCAGTACATGTGTGTACCTAAAGGCAGGGTGAATGTATTGCAGGTAGCATATAGTTGGATGTTTTTCCTATATCTTCCTAAAAATTTTGGTTTCTGTCCCAGTCTTATGTATGTAAGTTTTAGTGATAATTTAAACTCTCCTTTAGCAAGGCAAAATGTTATATCACCCAAGTCAAATCACGTCTTGCACTAACTTGAGGCTAGTTTATAGTCTTAGTAAGATTCAAGATACCTATGATTCAACCTACACACCTATAGTGCATTTCTCCTAGAGTCCCACTAGAGTCTAGAGTGTTTGGTAGGGCCCCTCTTCCTTCAAGACCCCAAACTGCAAGTGTGGCCTTCCTAGTGCTGTGGGAATGTTGAAAGTATGTTACTCTTCAGCCATGTTTGGCTTCTTTCTACATATTTTCTGTTTGGCTTCTTTACATCTTGTGCTGTGCATCTTAATTAGATAATGGCTCAATGGGATAACATATCTTGAGTGTCACTCACTCTTTTGAACCTCATTTGTTACTGGAATATTGGATAGTCAACCTATATGAGTGGCATGTCAGAATTCCAGTCTATGACACCTGTGAAATCCCTGAAAGCTTCCCAGAGGACTCTTAGCAGCTGATTTGCCTAGGTTAGTTACATCGTGGCATAAGTCAGTTATATCTTGGGATAAGTCAAGAATCAGTAAATTCTTCATAAGAGAATACATTGTGTAGAAAACTTATCTAACTCATTGAGCTGTCCTGCTTTCTAGGAGCTAGACCTTCAATAGCAGCTGTTTCAGTAGCTCAGTTGCACTTTCAAATCCACATTGTATAAAATTTAATCAAGATTTTTTTATTCTTAGCAGGACTCTTGGTCTCATACTCTGATGCTCAACACAGTGGAAAATATAAGTTCCAGTGAGATTTTTTTATCCAATTTTTAAACATCACTTCTCAAATGGTTATAAAAAACAAAGTTGTTGCCAAAAAGCAAACTTGGAAAAAAATTTATTGCCTTTATTATAGTATTTACAGAATTTGAGTAATGCAGACCAGGTATTATTTCCCTACCTATGACTGAAATAGGTTAAAAGCAGCCAACAATACTGTTATGGTTTATATCTAGATGTCCCCCAAGATCCTCATGAACTTATAGTGGGTGATTTTGAAAAGTGATTGGATTATGGGGATGTTAAGTTGAGTTGTGGGTAAGAGGTGGGGTCTGGTCCCAAGAGGCAGGTCACTGAGGCCATGATCTGGAAGGGTGTATCTCCTCTCCCAGCTCCTGCCTTCTCTCTGCTTCCTGTCTGCCCTAAGGAGAGCAGATTTCCTGAGAAAGGCCCCTTCTACTATGCACCTGACCTTGTAAGGACTGAAACTTCTAAAACATCAGCCAAAAGAAACTTCTCCTCTTTTAAGTTGAAAATATTTGGCATTTTGTCCCAACAATGAGGAAAATGACTAAGACAAGTACCAAAGCAAATCAATTTAAATAATGGACATTATGGTCTATCTAAATTTTATATTTTATAAGTACCCACTTTTCACAAATCAAAGGTAGAAATTTTCTATGTAGTCTGTATAATGTCTAGCACTCTTCATGATTATTTGAACTAACTTTTCCTCTGCTATAGATAGTGTTTAAATTATGTGTGTTCTTTTATGTTTGTATTCATGGTTTTCTATTCTAAAATACACACACTGACTCATGTAATCACATGCATATTTATGCACACTTATTAAGAAAAAAATCAGAAGTGATTTTCCTAGTTGACATCAATTGGTTTATGTGTGGCTCTACTAATTAGAGAAATCCAGAAATGAATACAATCAACTGTTGGGATTGCAGAGTCTGTGCTGCTTGTGAGTAGTGAATCTGATCCAGTTCCGGAAGTGCTAGAGTAATTACATTGCAAGCTACAGATGGATCTTTACTAACAAAACTCCTCATTTCTCTCAGGTGTTAAAGGAAATAAAGGTAAGGTCAGTTCCTTAGCTTTTAAATGCCAACATGCTTTTTAAACTTGTTAAAAGTTTAGTTTGTTTTCCAAACAGAATGCCAACTTTAGGAGCTCAGATGGGTATTTAGGGGTGTTTTTCAACTCATTTAAGCTGGTATCATAATTCTACCTAAAGTTCTCTGCTGTAATTATCGATTTCTTCAAATCCATTGAGGTAGACCTGCTCTAGTCAATTTAGAGCATATCTGTTCCTATTGCTGAAATTCTAAATAAGATTTGCAAAATTTACACCAGAGAGGCAGTGGAAAAGATGGAACAGAAAAGGGTAAATAAATACTTTTGAAAACATTTCTACTATCTTCAATTATATTTTTATTTTTATATAATTTCAAACTCACAGAAAATTAAAATAATAGTACGAGGAACTCTCAAGCAGACTTTAGTCAGGTATGCTCATTGTTTGCATTTTTCCCATTTGGGTTATTGTTAACTCTCTGCCTTACATTTCTCTCATTTCCGTATTTTTGAACCATATGAGGGTTTTTGGAAACATTTTTCTCTTCCCCCAGGATATTTCAATGTATCTTTCTTCTTACCATAGAATAGTTATCAAAATTAAAAATTTTAATATTGATACAATATTACTCAAGACATAGTTCATATTCAAACTCATCAGTTGTTCTGGTGAGGCCATTTGTAGCTATTTCTTCCTTAAGATCCCGTGTAGGATTATGTACCATATTTACTTTTCCTATTATTTTAGTGTTTTATTAGGAAAATGTTGCTCTTCAAGCTTATTAAAATCTTTTTTGTCTTGACATTTGGTTGATATAACTTTGTTCAGAATGAAGGTTTGGGTTAGGTTACTATGCTATATATATGGATCGCTACATACAGCAATTTAGTTACTCAGGATATTAATTTGGATAAAGTAGAGAACAGTGACTAGAAGATGGAATAAGAAATTTTCCCTCTCCTTATCCTTGACTACTTTAGTGCAAATTGCCTTGACTCTATAGAATTGATTATAATTTCAAAAACTGGATTAAGCATTGCTTCTTCTTCTGACCTTTGCCTCCTTCCTATTTCCCCATATTTTCTCCCATAGATCCAATGCCATCATATGGATGAAAGATAACAATGACCTTTCATATAGATATAAATTTCTCCCAAATGATCAATGCAACAGAGTCATAAGTGGCACACACCAGTTTAGGCCAGCTTTGTTATTATTATTTTTTAAAATTTTATTTTTATTAGTACATGTTTGCAGTACATAATGATTCCATTCATCATGGGAAGTTGGTACACGTACATAACAAATCTTAATTCTTTATTTGTGTTCTTCTCCTACCCATGTTTACCTCTTTCTCTGTCTCTTGGTCTCCTTTCCATTTGCAAAAGATTTTTCATATCCAGAAAATAAATGAAAATTTTTCAGTGTTTATAAATAACTCCTCTCAAATCTTTTAGGAAAGGACAATTGTGGTCATTTTATTCATTTGAAACAGGATAGGTTTATTGAAGAAAAGGTACTGCTTAGAATAAAAGAATTTTGTTTAACAAAGAATTTCTCAAAGAATACAATTCATAAAACACTAGTGAGAGATGATTTGGAAAAAATATATACCATATCTAAATATTCGAGGAAATGTTTCATTAGTATATCTCCCTTGCACATTAAACTAATCTTGAATTGGAAACAGCCCAAGTGCCCATCAACTGGAAACTAGATAACGAAGATGTGGGGTTTTTTTTACAAAATGGAGTACTACTCAGCCATAAAGAAGGAGAAACTAGAGTCATTTATAGCTAAATGGATGCATATTGAGGCCATACTCTTACGTGAAATAAATAGGACACACATGTGTAAATACGAATAGTATCTCTAGTGTGAGAAACTGAAAGTGTAAATAAGGATGAAAAATGATTAAAATGAATAATTGATAATTTGAAATAGGAAAACGTCCAAAGGTGAAGGGGTGGTGGGAGGGGAAGGGGAAAGGGAAGAAAGGAAAGGAAAAATTGTGAGAAAGAAAAAAAAATGGAAACAAAATCTTTGTAAATATGGAAGGTTGGTGGGAGTGAAGGACGCATAGGTAATGGGGAAAAAATAAGAACTAAGATACATCATGTTCAGGTGCAAACACCCAATGATAAATGTAAATGTATTGTATACCTAAAATGTACCAATTAATATATAAATTTTAAAAAAGAAGAAAAAAAGAGAAATAAGCAGGGATATTATAGTTGAACCAGAAATTACACCATCTCATAGTTTGTGTTTAGAATGAACATGGAAGATTAGTGTTTATTAAGAAGTTTTTATTGAACACCAGTTTAGCTTCAGGAAAATTGCCAAAGATAAAACCTCTTGAGAACTTATTGTGTACCCAATACTAGTTTTAGGCCTTTACATGTATTTTCATTTCATTTCCATGAATACCCTACAAGGTAGATACTGTTATCAATGTTTCCACTTTGCTGATGAGAAAGCATAGGTCCAGAGAGGTCAAGAAACTTGCCCAAGGTAGCACAGTTGGTAAACAGGGATTTGAGCCCAGGCAGTCTATTCCAGCACACACATCTAACTGACCTCCACTCTGGACTGACCCACAGGGTATGTACTCCATGGCTTTCTAATACAGGAGGAGGTGTGGTTATGGACTAGATCATGACAGCTCTTACTAAAGAAGGCTTCTCAGACCAGATATTTAAGATAGCAATAGCTGTCTCATGTATGCAGCGTGCTTTAGTAAAACTTGTTATATTCTAATAGGACAGACTAGGAGGACCACATTTTGCATGCTAGTAGAGTTAATGGTTGGAATAAAAATAACCTAAAATAAAGTTTTATTTTTTTGAAAACAAAACTAATCTTGAATCCAACATCAAAATCTGTTTAATGAAACATTTTCCAAATTAATAGTAATATTATTCATCAGGAAATACAATGTTAAAACTGCAGAAACTATGAGACAATATTGCTAGGGAAATAGACTGCAGGACAGAAGGCAGTAGTTAATAACACTAGCCAGCAGTCAATGTGACTATTGATGACATTTCCTTCTGGGAGCTGAATTGCTGCATGCTGTCTAAAAGAAATCAGTACTTCCATGCCTTATGTTCTCTAAAAAGTATTTAAAACCCTGATTTCTTCTACTAAGTATTTGAAATCCAAACCAAGGATCTTTGTGACATCATTTTACTACTTCTAAACATTCCACTTGACACCTTTTCTGTGATGCCCTGCATCATCTAAAGGTACGTATTTCCAAAATTAAATGCACACAACCTATTTTCCATAAAATTTCTTCCTGAAGTGCTGCTGTCTTAGAGAGCAGCCCCACCATCCACACTGTTGTGTAAGTTGATAACTCAGAATTCAGCCTGCAACCCTCTTTTTGCACACACAACATTCATTACCTCACTTATCCCCTGCCAGCACTCTAGTTAAATGCATAATCATCTGTTCCCAGCTTCTCCCATTTTTTTTATAGTTGCCTTTCCCTTATCTATCCTTCAAATGTCA
Source organism: Heterocephalus glaber (assembly GCF_000247695.1). The sequence continues at coordinate 7,411,113 of NW_004624821.1, read as the reverse complement.
ATGAGAAAGATCTTTGAAAAACACTCAGATAACCATGTTTTACCTCTGCTATATGCTCTTCAGTGTCTCCAAGTGGCTTTCTGTTTTATTAAAGTCCAGTTCTTAGCATGCCCCTGTAGGATCTCCTGACAGCCTACCTCAGCTCACTCTTTGGCTTGACTTTGTTCCTTCTTACCCTCTTCTCTTTAATCACACAAGTCTTTTTAAAATTTCTCATAGTCTCTATGGTTACCCTTATCTCAGAGTTCTGCAAATGCCCTTCCTTCTTTCAGAATTGCTCTGCATTCCATCCACCGACCTCTTCATTAATTAATGGATTTATGTGTGTCTCTTGAAACCAAAGTCTCCAAAAAAGCCTTTCCTGAATCCAGAAATCTTGCTGGAACATGAATAAGGATATCTACCATTCACTTAGAGAATAGTAGGAAATCAGTTACCCATCAATTAAAAGGCAACAATATCATGAAATAATGGATGTAGCCTTACTTTAAGTTTCACAATGAAAGGCATTATAATTAAAATGCAAAATAAACTCATTTAGTTTATCATTGTAGTTGGCAGTAACAAAATTTTTCTTGAGTTGCCATAATTTTCAATTGAAATAATTCTATAGTTATTTAGTATATATACTTAAACTGCCTTTTAAAAAAAGACATTTGGCAAAACACATGCTATAAATGAAAAAAGGGAGTTTTAAAAGCTGATTTAAAAATTTGTGAAGCCCAGTATTCTTCAGATGCCATATGAAATTGGCCAGATTGATAAGTTTGCCTTTAAGTAAGCTCATGTTCATTCATAATTAGTTATTACAACCTTTTTTTGCATGCCAGTGGCTGCTAAACCAGAATGCAGTAAGACACAGAAAACACCTGTCCTTTCCAGAGCTCCCAACCACCCTGCGGGGTCGTTTTCTCTTTCCAGTTCAGATTCTTCATTTTGCCTTTGGACAAGGGGAGTATTACATAAAATCCTGTTTGTCCTCAGCATCCTCCACTGCTTCACAGGCCAAAGACTTCTTTATCTCCATCCCGCATGTGGCCTATTTGTAGTTCATGGACCGAGGTCAAGTGGTGAAAGATTTTCCTGCCTCATGAGTGGGGCTCGTGGATGCATCAAGAAGCTCAAGTGATTATTTCCAGTACTCTGAAGATCTCACATTGAAATGAATGATGAATGTATTGATTGCTTGCATACTCAGCTGGAGAAGAGAGATTATATTTTTGATTATTTGATCAGAAATATTGTGATATTTTACAACTTTATAAATTATTTTCTCTTATCATTTTGGCCAGACAGATGGGGAAATGAAATTATTGAAGGAGCAATTGAATTTTTTTACTGCATTTATCATCTTCATTTGTGTTCATTTGACAATACATTTTGTTATTATTTGAAATGTATGCTTTCTTTCTTTTATAAGCACAAAATTGTATTTAGATTTGCTAATTTATATAGATTTCTGAATGAATAGAACACAATATCAAATTGCTATATACTAGGTTTCTGCCTTGGATATTATGTGTTATTTGTGATACTATAAAAGCAAAAGCTTTTATGTAACTGAAATATTGGTTGGAAAATCTCTTTAAAAGTAAGTTTATTAGCTACATGGAATAAAAACAATAAATACCAGAAGCCTGTATTTTATGTTGTAATCCCAGAAGGTATTATTTTGTAATGTTGCATTATGAAATCTTGTGGCTTTTAAGGAAGAACATTATGGTTTTTTATTTTTTCCCCTTGCAGAAAATGCATTACAGTGTTTCATTTATCTTCAATGTTTTCTTTTTTGGGGATTATATGTAATGAAAAAAAATACTTGCATATTGTTTTGCTAAAAGAAGAAAAATATAATTGTGAATATCCATGATTTATATTTAGCAAATTCTCTGATTTCTAACTATAATCATTGCTCTCCAACATAATATTTATTTGAATTTTTATTTCCATTGTAAAACTTTCTGCGGTAATTTGGAATCCTGTTATAAAATTTGACAATAGAATCTAGTTCTACCGTGGGATTGCATTAGAGGTAAAAATGTTCATTTTCATTGACTAGAGGCAATTGATTTAGTCTTATTACGTATGTAGCTTTTTGTCAGTAACAAGTAAGAATGATGATATCAAGAAAAGAGGAGCTACAGCTTAATAATCATACAATATGTGCTCAGAAAGATGGCATTATATACATTCTTGCATATAGAAAACTATTGAGTTTGAGCTCTGGTCTATCTGACAGCAACACCCATGTTCTGGATGCCTACTATAGCTAGCCAGTGTCCTTAACTCAAAAATATAGGGTTTTTTCATTGTGATCAGGCTACAAAATGATTTTACCCATTATTTGTACAAGCTGATATTTCTAAGCAAAGAAGTTGAAATATCTGCAAGGTTTAATTACATTAAATTTGAAAACAACTGAAGGGACAAGATTTTCACAGAAGACAGAGGTTAGGCTGCACACATCTATTCCAGTGAATTATAAGTTTTATTGAAAGAGGATATCTGCATGTATCCACGTGGCTAGCACTTGGGCACAAGCAGGGAGTGATTTGAGGATGGGGTACTGATTTAACTAGACTGTTTAATCAAGTATTGTCTGCTGCCAACCTCCCTTATTGGTGGTATATTAGTGCACTGAATCAAACTAGTGCAGCTACCTCTTTACTTACCAGCAAAAGAGGGAAAACCTGTGAGCTAGATAATGAAGAACTAAAGAGGAAAACCCAAAGCACAATGTTGAGTAGGCAGGTAAAATGCATTAGCATCTTCTAGGACATGAGGGGAAATTGTTTTAGGAAGCAATGGAATGGAAATAAGAGAGGGCCAGATGATGACATTCAGAGGCAAAAAGCTGAAGACCAAGATTGCAGTAATCCCCTAAATCAGGCAGCACACTATTCTAGCAAGATCTGACTCTTATCATCTGGGACTCAGGCAGGCTTGTGTCACGTGAGATTATGGAGGTAGAAAGAGTAACTTTACATTTAAGATTGCTCTACAGGATTGGAGCAAAGAGATTTTGCTCCTAGAAAAATGTCGTCCTCTGAACAACATGGACGAGGGCTGTTATAACCTCCAAGAACTCCATTATTCGTCAACTTGGAAGATTTATGAAGTTTAATGATGGGATAAGTTTTGGTATCTTGGAAACAGGAAACAAACATGTCATGAAAGCATTATCACAACAAAGCTCTGAAATAGATCTGGAAATTTAAGGGATGTGTATAGCTGGAAACTACAATGATTGAATTAGGTCACTTGCAGGATGAACACAACCTTAATACAAGAAGCAAATGGAGCACTAAAACTAAAGATAAATCCACTTTAAGGTTAAACTGGATCATCTGTTGGAAAGCGTGAGTCACAGTATAAAAGAGTAGGAATTGCTTTCTGTTTAGGTAAACTTTCATTGAAGGTCTAGGTTTGGCCCCTATAGCAATAGATCCCTCTTTCTCAAACTAGAATTAGTATTCTGACATTATATATGTGATATTTTTGAGAGACCACATTTAGCATAACACTTCCTAAAATCACCAGGATCGTGGTTCACTTGTACACCTGAAAGCAGAAAGTACATCCATCATTGTGAACAAGTTTCTCTAACATATCGATTGTTGTAATTATGTTAGCCAGGGACTTACTCCTAACTATTGAAAAGTTAAGTATAATGAAACATATTTAGTTTTCCCAAGGTCAGTTCTCAGTAGTCTTCTTTTTAAATATTTATAATTAGATTACTATAGTGAGTCAATCTTTCCTCTCTTTTACCCACCCAAGCTTTATCATTTTAAAACTTGACTCATTATCACTGTAATATAATTTTAAAATGAGCAAGAATGTCACATTTGGGGGCCGGGGATTTAGCTCAGTGGTTCTGTGGCCTGTCTTGTAAGCCCAAGGTCCCGAGTTCAATTCCCATACCAAAAAAAAAAAAAGAATATCATATTTGGAAAGAAAGCTACACAAACTAGGATTGGCCAGAATCTATGCTATATCTCTGCATTAAGATTAAAATGACTTTATAATAATATAGAGGCAGTTTTGTTTTCTAATCAATTAATCATTAAAAAATTAAATACATTGAATCAGAATTTATCTAGTACCTATAGTTACTTAACACTTAACTTTTAAAGTAATAGTTTTGTGGGGCCAGGGATTTAGCTCAGTGGCTCCACTGCCTGCCCTGCAAGCTCAAGGACCTGAGTTTGATCCCCGGTACAAAAGAAAACAGGGGGGCCAGGGATTTAGCTCAGTGGTTCTGGTGCCTGCCTCACAAACACAAGGTCCCAAGTTTGATCCCCAGTACCAAAAAAATAAAAATAAAGTAATAGTTTTGTAGGGCTAATTATATGTTAATACTTGACAGTTTCATGATATTTTTAAGGTAAAATCCTGTACCAAATGAAAATGCCCTTCTAAATCAAGAAAAAATAATCAGACTTTAGAAAGTTCATGAGCCAAGTTCAATTATCACAATTTTATCTGAATGTTTTACTAAAATGCTTTTAGAAATATTATTTCACTTTGTTTAGACTTTTAATTCTTATCTGTAGGTTGAAAGGCATTTGAACAAGATAATGAACTTGATAATAGCTAAACTGGGAATGTCTGAAGTTAGCATACAGTTTGAAATACTAGAGGGTAAATTTTAAAAATGCCCAGAGAAAAAAATTACACATGGGACCTAAATATTGTAGCAATAGTTAAAAGAAAGCCAAAACCTTTCTCATTATTCATAGCTTCTATAATCATTTTCTTAAGACCTAGCAGTCTACTATGTAACTATGCCTATAAACTGCTTCCATCACTTAATTTATCTATGGTAAATAGGTCCCCATATATACATATACATATATGTATATGTATATGTATGTATGTATTTTGAATAAATGCATCATATAAATTAATGGAGTACTTCATCACTCCCTTCAAAAAGTTTTTGTCACTTGACACACTATCACCATAGCTGAAGAGAGGCAGCATTAAATGGTAGAGTATATTTGTAGTTTGTCTACCATCTAGGAGGCTTTCACAGGCCTGAAGGATGTGTTTTGGTCTGTTTGTTGCTTGCCTTTAATTACAATGGCTAGAGAGAAATAAACTAATTTAAATTAATTATCTAATTCTTCTTACCATGTTTATTATTGCTAATTAATATTTTGATGGTCCAGCAAAATAAGTTTCAATGGTGTAAGTTTAACTTTTGGGTTGCAGCTAATCAGGGCTATGCCATAGATACAAATGTTGACTATTAAAATATAATAAAGTAATAAATACATATACAGGTATTGAGGAATGAAGATTGTCTTAAATTATTTTTGCCATTGTAAAAAATAATCATGTATTGATTTGCCAATAAACTAGAAGTAAATATTAAATATCAATATATTCATATGTATATTTAAACTTGACATGTTGTTGGAAAAACCCTTAACATTACGATGCTAGAAAGTTTTTCATTATGGTCAGGGAGTATAAGTTTCTTCTATAAGTGATATACCTTATCATCATTCTGAATCTCCTAGTAAATTGAATTAGAAAAAAGGAAAAATAGGGGGGCCGGGGATTTAGCTCAGTGGTTCCACTGCCTGCCTTGCAAGCACAAGGACCCGAGTTCGATCCCCAGTATCAAGGAAAAAAAAAAAGCCTATGATTCAGGGCCGGGGATTTAGCTCAGTGGTTCCAGGTTCCGGCGCCTGCCTCGCAAGTGCAAGTTCCTGAGTTTGATCCCTGGTACCAAAAAAAAAAAAAAAAAGAAAAAGAAAAAGAAAAAATGGTGAAAAATTAGAAAGTAGCCACACAAATTTAGGAATCATATTAAAGCACCACAAAAGAGCACAAATTCAACACACTATTGGTTATAAAATAAAACCAATGATAGTCTTTCTACTCATTCCAAACAGATTCAAAATTTTTTTTTAAGTTTTATTCTATTACTGAGAATTGAGGCAGGTCTTCTCACTGAGCTACATTCACAGCCCATTTTTATATTTCATTTTTATTTTGAGACATGTCCTCACTGAAGATTCAAGTATATTTTAGCGTAGTAGAGAACACATATTACTCTTGGTAGGGACTTGCTTTCTGGCATGACTGGAAGATTCCACCAGGCTCTCAGAGTTCTGTAAGGTCTGGCCCCACTGGGAGATGTATGGAGACCTCATCTTTGTTGCTGCACTGGAACAGGGATGCAGATTGGACTCATGGCTTGGATACTGGAAAAATAATCTTAGGTTCTTATCTACAGATTGAAATGTCAGAAAATTCCCTTCTCTGAATTATGAAGAATTAATAACAGTGTCACTACTCTTAGTACTTGGCATATGCTGGTTCACAAATGACATGCAGTTGATTTCTAAAAAATGATAAAGTTAACTTTCCTACAACCATAACTTGATGAGTGAATTTAAAATATTCAATCCTGTCAAATGTGGCTTAATTAAATGGTTAGCATAAGGAGATGCCACTGTAATGAGTGGGAATTTGGGAACAGACTGATATTGCTTAGTTTGACAGCAGTTACTAGTGTTTTCTTGCCCAGAGTGATAATAAAGACAATTCTGGATCCAAGGGCTAACCAAGACTTCCTGGATAGCAACTGATCCCTAAGAATTCATTTGTTCAGGTCATACTTGTTGGTTAGATTTGGAGAAATGGGAATGGGAAAACACTGGGGATGAGAGAAATGATCATCTTCATCCCTGTTTCTTGGGACAGAGTTACCTGCATTTTCCAACCAGCTTTGTTCTCCTTTTTGTGCCCTGTCCTCTACTCAACATGAAAGTAAGAACCTTAGCTTACATCTCCCACATCACTCTTCTCCCCAGGCCAATCTGAAATCAGATTGAGCAAGAAGGATAAAAAGCCTATCCCCAGTAGTGTGCATCCAAACATATGTTATTGTGCTATGTGTAACTAGGAGAAGATGAGTTTTCTTCTAGTTATTTTCCTTTGTTTGAAGGAAGAGCTGACATAGCTTTCAACAGTGGTATTCCACTGTAGAAGGACCCCAAAATTTCTGTTGATGACAGAATTGTCTTTTATGATGAAACATAATTGTTTGAGGTTCCAATTTCCAAATGACCTGTGAGGGAGTGCAAAGCATTTGAGTGAATTTGTGGGAGCATCCTGAACATTTCACATGTTTCCCAGACACAGATCACTTGTTGTAGACTATTCACATTTTCACCATAGATCATGTTCCTGTCCTTCTCTTTTCTTTCCTTTTCTTTTTGATTTAAAATAGCCATAAGCATTTATTTTTTGATTCATGATACATTTTACCACAAAAGTAATTTCACCCTAAACTTATTACATCTTTAGCATTTAAGACTAGGAAAATATTTTTTTTGTTAAATTCTTTTATTGGTACATTTCAGGTACACAACACGATTACATTTCTCATTGGGGTTGTACCTTTACATAATGCATCTTGGTTCTTATTTTTTCCCCATTCCTAGCCCTCTCTTGACTCCCTCCACCCTTCCCTATTTACAAAGACTTTATTTCCATTTTTGCCATTTCTCAGCATTTTTCCTTTCCCCTGCCCCTCCCACTACCCCTACCCCTTTGGACCTTTTCTTACTATTTTACATTATCGATTATTCATTCTAATCATTGGTACATTTTAGGTATACAATATAATGACATTCATCATTGGAA
>NW_004624821.1:7357477-7401276 GCF_000247695.1 Heterocephalus glaber | reverse complement strand
CACTGTGGAAATCAGTATGGAGATACCTCAAAGAACTAGGACTGGAAGTCCCATTTGACTCCGTTATTCCACTGCTGGGGATCTTCCCCAAAGAATTAAAAGAATCTTACCACAGTGATATATGCCCTGTCCTTTCCATGATGTCACATTTTTCAAAATTTTTGTTTTTATGTTTCTGTGATGATGTATACCACAAAAGTCAGTGGGGAGCTGAAATAAGGATAGAGGCAACCAATCTTATTCCAAGTTTGAGAAATTCACTCAGGTCCACAAGGATCAGCCATCTTATTAGCAGGAAATTGTGATAATTTAAGAATAAAATGCAAATAATGTTTTACTTTCAATCAATATAGTTCAGTTATTTAGTCATGTAGCAACTATGTTGTTAGAATTTCTTAAGAAACCACTCACATATTTCTTTTAACTCATGTGCACTGTGTAAAAATATAATAGTACAGTAAAACTTCCACAAAATGTGAAAATTGAAAATATTTGGATTGAGGACTTATTTTAAGTGTTTTAAAGTTTCTTAGATCCTTATATGTCTAAGAAATAAATCTCAAAATGAGAATGTATCAAACACTGCAATTTTGAACAAATCAATTACTACTGGTTACTCAAAGCAATACATATAGATACAGATATAGATATAGATTATTTAGAGACAAATTAATCTGCTGTGGGACAAACCGTACCCAATAAAAGGACTTTAAAACTGAATACTCAGCATTTGAAGTTATTATCATTATGAGATTCTTGTCACAGCAAAGAACCAGTCACCGAGATACTTAATTACAGAGCAAAACTCAGAGAAGTCTGTAACCCAAATTATACTTTTGGATGGTATTCTCATACCTTTATTATCTTCTTAATAGGAAAGGAGGGCAGATTTTATCCTGAAATTAAATAATCTGTCTTTTTGCCTTAAGGAATTCAGTTAGAAATATTTTAAGAGTACATGGTCTTCTTTTTGAAATGTTTTTTTGGCTGGTTCCCATGACTATAATTATGGCTTACCAAAGCAGTTTGGAAATGATCTCATTTTAGACAATTCTCTGCTGAAGGCTACATGTACCTATATGTTCGTGCATGTGTGTGTGTGAGAGAGAGTGAGCGACTCTAATTGAAAATTGTGAACTCTAATTTTCTCTTATCCAAACACTATAGTGCTAACCTTGTGCAAGCTTACAAAGATTGCTCTCTTAGCCCCCATATTTACTTTAGTTACATGGACATTATAAAAATGAATGATTGGGTACAATATTTGCTGAGGTTAAAAGAGAGGGCATAAAGGCTCTATATTCCTTTAGTGTTTAGAAATGCAATGTTGAGTCAAAAAATGTGACTTGGTCTCATTTTCTGAGAAGCAAGGTAATTTCAAAATATTCACTACTAAATGAAGTTGTGAAATATGTTGAATTTTAATCATTTGGTAAAGCTTAAAAATTACTTGAAAGTAATTATTTAATCTACCAGAAGTGTATTAATTCCAGAAGTTTTAAGTATGTGATATTGACTATAGTCATAAGATTAGTCAAGGGATAGTGATGTGATGAAAAATCATTATGCAGCTTGCTCAAAGAGCCAATCAATTCCACTTTTTCATAGATATTTTACTGCTACCCAGAAACTACATAGCTATATATTGAGGTCAATATGAATTTTAAGAGGAGCAAAAAAGGTGTACTCTGAGGCTCCATTTGTAGGTTCTGCTTGGTCTGTGCATTTCCCACATAACCTTAACAAAAGATTTATTACATTTCATTAGAGACAAGAAGGCAAGGAGACAGTTCAGAATAATCTGGGTAGAAGAGGAGATAATATTGTGAAATACTCAGTTTGATAAGTGTAAACCAATAAAGAGCATAAATATGGAATGTAAAGACAACATTCACATGTTATCTTGATGATTGCTGATTGTGTTCACTGAAGGGAGAGGAAGATTAGGTATTTAAGACATCATGAAAAACTTCTCTGAAACTCTTTGAAATGGACTTATATGTCACCAAAATTTTTGTGTGACTAGCAATTTTACTTTTAGAATCTGTAATTTCTTTGACTTTAGACTCTCTGTACACATACAAGGTAGTGGATTTGTTTAGTTTTAATATTTCTTTGAAAACAACATAAAAGTAATAGCAGATACATTTTGATACAATTGTATAATGAAAATTTGATTCTGATCCTCTAGATTTCATATATAATAATATTATAAGCCATATTAATCAATGTTTTGTGTGTTTGGTGCCAAGCTCTGAGTTGGGAGTTCAATTTATTGTATTTAATCATTATAATTATCTTCATTTTAAAGATGAGAAAAATGAGGACTAAGAATTTCAAAACTATCCAGCAATAAGTCATAGAATCAAGACTTGTACCTAACCCATTTAACCTTAAAGCTATAGTCATCTATTTCTCTTCATATATCAATTATTTTTAAATGAGGTGTAGCTCAAAATTAATTTAAGCATTTTATATCATGCTTTTGACTATTCATTGTTGTCTCCCAATGAAGCCTTTTTCTTAAGTTTATGAGGTATCTTAGTGTCAAGACAGTGGTCTGTAAAAGAATAAAACAAAGACTACCAGATCTTGGGGCTAGGGATGGAGGTAGAGAATCTAGCAAACAAGGGAACACAAATCAGTAAAGAAGAATCACTGAATTTTTGCTGAGGGGTCAGGTCAAGACTTTAAACTCAGAACATGAGGGGGCTCCACAGTGGTTATACTATTCACAGATTGACAGCAGCATTGTGGAAAAGGAAGGTATGAGACCACTGGTGCATGGGTGGCTGAACTAAGTTCTATTTCTCTTTGCTCAAGAAAGTCTTTTGTTTGGTCCATTAAAGGTCTGACGTAATGACATTACTCAAAGGCCATGGTTCTTTAACAACTTCATATGGCAAAGCTACTTGTGGAAAACTATACCATTTTGATATCTCCTAGGCAAGTGCTACAGAAATGAAATGTTTTTCTTTTTTCTTGTTTTATGGGGACTAAATAAAGAACATAAGCTTCAAGTGGGGAAAATAATTTACAGAATTTTGAAATTATATATATATAAAATGCATTGAAGTATGGAGAGTTTAACAAAGATTGGACCAGAATAAAGACTGGAGGATATCAACAGCCTCATTTTTTTTTAAAGCAGAGCACTATAGTGGGAAATAAATAGTGGATATAATGGGAGGAACTTACTTCAGAAAATAGGAGATTAGAAGAGAAGGCTGGACTCAGAAGAGAAGGCAGCCATTTAACTTGGAATCCTTTAAAAATTTGGAATGCATGGCATATAATATAGCTGCCTTACACTGTTAGATGTACCAGTAAACATGGCTGCTCCAAATGGTGGGATGGAAGAGGAGCTGAGTTGGAGGTGGAACAAAGACTCCTAGGGGACAGCATCGCTAACATGTGACACAAGCATGCCAAATATTTATATGCTAGCTGTACCAGAATTTTCCAATACTAGTGAAAAACTGAGAAGTATATTTGCAATCTCTTCCAAAAATTATATTTCCCTAAGAATTTTATAATTCAATTAGCAAATAATTAGGATCCAAACAGAATCTGGAACCAGTGATGAAAAGTGCTGAGTTAAAAAACAAATGGCCCATATGCATATTAAATATCATGAGTAATTAAATAAATGTAAACTAAAAGAAAAAAGATAATTTTTGGATATTAAGAACAGAAAATACTGCTGTTTTGTGACAAGCATAGAAAAACAGAACTTCCTAATCACTCTTGAGGGGATGTAAATAGACAAAGCCTTCCTAGAGGACAATTTTTCAGTGTAATTAGCTGAACTATCATGATTGTTTTTAAAAATTCTTCTTTATTAATATTTGTCCTGAAAGCACATATGAAGTTTCTAAGTCAGAGAGATTTATTTTTATATCACCACAAATAAATTATTCTCCATTTTTAATATTATAGTTAATCTTACATTATCTTTCTCCTGTCCATTTTTCTAATTTTTCATAATGAGTAGCAAAATTGAGGAAAAAGTGACAAGGAACAAAGTAAACATTTGGCTCATATGGAAAAGCAAATCATGAAGAAAGATCCTAGCAGAATTTAATGAATTATAAAAGTGATGAATGGCTATATATATTTATACATACATATTCTAATTCAGTGAATATATATACATATTCTAATTCAACATGCAGATATACATGTAGTTTTCAGAATAAAATGGAATACACAAATATATATTAGAAGTGACAAATACTTATATGAATATATGATTCTAAAAACAAAAAATATTGAATATTTCATTTTAAGTGTATATTTTCCAAAAAATTAATGAAGTGGAAAAAATATTTATGGAAGAAATTAAAGGAATTATCAACAAAAAACAAAAGAAAGTAAAACAAGACCTCTTAAAAGAGTTTTTTAGGGCTCAAAGATTTTATGATGAAGTTTTTGTTTGGTTTTCATATTGCATGCTATCAACTTAATATTTAAAGCTTTATTTTTTCTTTGAATTATTTTTTCAATGTTTTCAAAAATTAAAAGCATTTATATAATTTAATGATATAATTAAGAAATGGGAAGAGTCAGCCAGATTTAAAAACAAGAGTGTACAAGGGCAGACTGAATTATTAGATATTATAAAGCCTTAGTACATAGAGTAATGTGATATTGACACAGGGAAAGGTTGATATTAATTAGTAAAATACAACAAAATTCCAGATTCACATACAAATTTTATATGAAAATTAATTATACTATCACCAATATTTAAAATCATTAAAGAGTAGCTTTTTAAATGGTATCAGAAAAAGTGCTTACTTTAACAATGAAAAATAATGCTTAGCTATCTACTTCACACAATATGGTAAATCTAGATTCAAGCAAAATACTGATGCATAAGTAGCAAAGTTCAAAGTTAATATTGACAAATATGTAATACTACTTGACAAGGGTTTTTATAAGCATAACACTGAAATTATAAATTGAAAAGTTGATAGATTTTATACATTAATAGAAATATAGATGATGTTTAGAGAAGTACAGAGAGATTATTACACTTAAAAAAATTCATAGAAGATAGCAATTTGAATAACAACTTATAAAATAAACTTCAAAGAGCTTTGATAACAAAAAATTATTACTTTATTAGATTGTGGCTCTAAGATAAGGTAAATTTGCTAACATGTATAAATAAGCATTTCAAGATATGTTTATATTATTGACAATATTTTTAATGTATCAGTTTGATATATTTGAGGTTTTAAATAAAAAATTCAGACACTCTTATAAATAAGTGGCGTCTGGATTATAACAACATTGCATAAAGGCCATTTGAAATAGTCATATCATCTTTGACCCAACAATTCCATTTTGTGATATTTATGTTAATGAATGAATCACAGAGATTTGCAAAATGTTTCTCATGCATGTTAAACTGATACTTAGCTAGAAGAACTAAATTGCCATTAACCATATGTCCGAACTGGGTAACTGAATTTAAAGTAATACTGTAGATCTTTACGTAGCAACGCTATATGGCTTCTTAAAAATGCTTCATAGACAACTTTACAAATTAACAATTTCAAAAATAATTCTTAACATAGTGTTAAGTGAAAACAAATAAGGCTATAGGAAATTTCTATTTTTAGAAAGTACATAAGAGAAAATAAAAAATACAAGAGCTATTCAATTACTTTTCATCTTTGGGATATAATAAAAGCAACTTGAACATTGGGATATCTGTGAAGTAATAGGTGACTCTGCATAGACTGCTTTATATATTGGCCTTCCTTGTATACAATACAAAACATTAAATTATTATAGAAATGTTTTGTATATTTACCATAAAATATTATTATTCACTACATTTAATTGTTTCCTTTTTAAAAAGGAGTGGAAATAGTTAAAAGAAAAATGTTGGAAAATCAACAAACTGATGCTTCCCTGAAAGAAGAGATCCTAATTTTGTGGTTCACTGGTGTACAACTTTGGAGAAATACATAAATATATTTGGTGCATTGATCCATGACCTGACTGGGTCAGCTAAATCAGCTAATTTTCCATGTGAATATACACACTGCATTAAGTAAAATTAAGAGATGATTACCGGGTTCAGTTTAAGTTCATATTACTGTGCACTGATTCCTTAATTTTTTGAGAGCTCTGAAATTGAGCAGCTTACTTCAAAATATGAAATTCATCCTTATTACTGTGAATTCCTTAAATAGGAAATGAAGCATAGTTGCTAATGTTTCTAGAATAAACACATAGAACTAGGTCATCAACTTAATATTTCAGGGGATATATTTAAGCTCCTTCTCTTCAAAGATAATTTCATATAGTTTAGCAATTTGATGACATAGCTTAAATAAGAATTTTCTTAAGTGTATGATTAAGATGATTCATCAATTAGGGATGGGATTGTTTACAAATATAGATTCTAATCCATGGGATCATTGAGCAAATACGTATTATAATACTGGTACAAAATATGTTTATGAAGATAAATGTTTGTATAATGTAAAATTCTGAGTATAGTAAAAATAACTACTTCCTTTCATACACATTGACATGAGGAATATAATTTAATCTTGATAGTTTTCTTATCAGTATTATTATATCTCTTTTATAGAATTTGAAATTAAATTTTTAAATGATCTGATGAAGTTCAAACATCTAGTAAGTAGGAAAAACTTAACTCTCTTTGACAAACCTTCCCTTGCAAACCACCAGCATTAAAGAGCCTCTTTGTCTATGGTTATAATCCAGACTCCAGTCTCTGGAAGTTTCACATTGTTTCTAATATATTGGTGCTTGGACAAAGTCGAATCATCCCCTATGAAAGCTTGACTGCCCAAAGGGTATAAACTCAATTGCCAGTGGTTTATTCAGCTTTGACAGTTCTCACTGTGATCCTCACAGCCTTTGGTAAAACAAGAAGGCAAGAGAAAAGCTCCAGAGACTTCCTTCTATTCATTTCTGTAATAGTTTTCTTGCCACGGGAGACTTAAGAAGATTTGTACAGCCTGCTCTCTTTTCATTAGCAGCAAGGGCAATGCTGTTGGGTAAGTTAATGTGTGAGACTATAAAAAAGGAAGACTGCTGTATATATAAATTTTTATTCCATTTTTTAAAAACTGTCCTTTTACTTGCATACAATACAGCTGAAAATTTAAATAGTAAATATATTTTGTATTTTCTAAATCATAGGCTTAGCATCTGGCTTCATTCTGTTTGTTGAATGCAATACCACGGTTCACTGGGTTTTTGGTATGAACACGTTAAAATTATCGTTATTGGAATGACAAGGAAACGATTGAATTTTTAACTTGATCATAGTTCTTGTCATGGAATGTAATAATATTTAATGATTTCTTTGTATTTCCACATGCAAAAAAGTGCGTCAGTATTTTCAGGTTTAGTTTGGCCATTTCATTGAACTGCCAAAACCAAATTACTGTTCATGTAGTATCTTCCTTCCTCCTTTGCAAGAAAAACCATATTTGATTGGTAAAATACCTAAAAATATGTAAATATCCAGAAAAATATGTACTTATACTTTTGGTATAGCACAGTATAACTAACATATGAATGCATTCATAGATTATATACATAAATGAACAAGGTAATTCTCCTATGAAGTGATATATAATTTGTTGGTTACATGTTCTTATTTCACTTTGAGAATTTAATTTTTTATGTGGAGTAATTTCTGAATTAAAAGTTTGATGAAATATACTGATTCAATTAAAGTCTATGGACATGTCATTTGTTTTGCATAGAATTATCACTGCACAAATGATTAATAGCTTAAAGATCAATATTTGATAAAAATTGAGCTCAGAGACTCCATTTTTTTCCTATACAACAGACAGTACCAAAAGTGTAATGGATGGACTAACTTAACCTCTCCCTCATTTTTATGTCTTCAACTATAAAATAGTTGATTTTAGCTTAAAGCTAATACTTTCATGGCTTTTCTGATATCATTTTCTTTATTAGAAATGTGAGTTATGATGTGAAGTAATATTACCTTTATTCATTCTTATATATTGAAAGGGAGATTACAGTGTGGATCTAGAGTGGCTAAGTTGTAATATCTTATGTGGCAAAATAAATGATGTCACTAAAATAAGACTGAGTAGCTTGGCATTCAGCTTTTGGTGAAATCCTTATTTTTTAAAGAACTAGCAGAAATTCGTATATTACATATCCATATTTAGGTTCGACTTAAACAATGACTTGAATAAAGAACTAAAAATAAAAGTTCTTTCCTCTCCCCACATCTTTAAATTTTTCCCCTGACAGTTTGTGATGATGCATTGACATTTGCAAATATCAAAGCAGAGAATAACCACTGATACAGCTGTCTGACTTAGTGTGGTTCCTTATTATAGCAATCATGCTATCACGGGCCATACTTCTGTCAACAGCACTTCATCACAGATGCCCCAATTGCCCATATATGCATGGAACATCGCCTGCCAAAGACACAATAAATCAAGGAGCAAATTATGTGGCTGCTTCTGCAGTGCTCAGATTTTCTTGTGTCCTCATGACCATGTGTTCTTATCCAAAGTTAGTAAGTCTCTAGACAATGCATTCACTGGAGGATGAGTTCCTGCCTTCTGCATATATTTTATAGGACAGCAAGATGACTCAGTAGAAATTAGAATGTGGATCATAATCTTTAAAAACTCCTCATTTGTACAGTTTCAGGAAAGGAACTTGAAGCAATTATTATTTGCTTATTCTCCTCTGCTCGAAAAAGAATCATTTTGCTTCAAACACAAGCTGCTTGAATACTAACTGGTTATGCATATTTTCTCTGAAAAGGAAAATATATTAATATTTCAGAAGTAAGATAAAATGGAATTAAGTTATTGACAACTCATCAGTTACTCTCAAGTTAAAGTATTATTGTTTTGTCACCCACTTATCTGTAAAGTACACATATACACCTGTACATGTTTATGCATTTTATTTATTAAGGAAAGACAAGGTTCAGGAAAGCAGACTTTCCCAAATTTGTGTGCTACTTAATGATTTCTAATTATGCCACTTTGTAAGAGAACCTAAGGCTACTAGCAAAAAGAATATGATGTTTTTCGTAAGTTTTTTTCTTTGCAACCATAGAGCTTAAAAATTTAGTTCCATCCAATGAACTGTAGAGGGAGGTGGGACATAACACATAAAAGAAATTAAAGAGTTACAGAGTTAGAAATAGAAAAAATATAGAAAACATTCAACCTGATCACTATATTTGATAAATTGTACTCTTACTTCTAAGAAGGATTTTTGTTACAGCTGATCTCTGAGTCAGATACAAACACACATGTAAAACATACATGTAAAAATGACTTTATTTACAAATAGATAACATTTTCTTCAGAGAGTATATTGTTCATCTCAAGGAAACAAAATTTCCAAAAGAATTAATATCAACCATGTAACATAAATTATGTTAGCTGAGTCCCACAGCTAAGGAAATTCAAAGTTTAGGAATCCAGATATTTAGTTTCCTAAGGCCTCTCTTCTAAACATTACACAATAGAGTGGTCAAATACTTTTAATAGTTTCTTCTTGAAAAAATATGTTAGATATTTAAAAGGAATCGTATCATTTTCAATTAGCAGAAATCACACTTCCAAGGATATTTGTATGTATTTTCACTGATCTCTGTTAATCATTGGTTTCAAATACTTTATACT
This sequence comes from Heterocephalus glaber, assembly GCF_000247695.1. The sequence goes on along the minus strand of NW_004624821.1, from coordinate 7,391,584 downwards.
TAATATTATTCAGCCTTTAATAAAACAGTAGTGATCAAAAAGTACATGAGTAGATTCTCTATGATGTGCCTCTATTTGAAGTAATGTCTCATAAAGTTCATAATATTTTGCATGATTCAAAATTATTTCTGAATTCTTGCTTTTTTGGCAAACATTTTATACAGTATATTTTACCTATATTCTCTTCATTAAAAATAAATAAATATTGAGACTTCCCTGACTATTCTAGTTGGACTCTCTGCACCCCAAAATCCGTTCTTATTCTAGTAGCCTGCCTTGTTTTTTTCGTAATATTTAGATATAGCTAAAACTATATTCCAGATTTATGGTCTGGTTATTATCCATTTCCCTGATCTGAGAGACCTCATTTTTTACTTAGTGACTACTCCATAGATTTGAAACAAAGGTCACTAAATCTCCTATACTAATTGTAAAGTAATTATTAAAGTAAAAATTACTTGAAACAGCCTGAAACTGTGTAAAGAACACAGGAAGTGAATTTGGTCTCTCCTTTGTGGGATGCTAAATATGCTACTTGAATAAACATAGAAAGATGGATATTTCAGATAGGGGTGTTTGGATACATGTTCATTTTAGGGGAAAATGCACATAAAGCAATGAGGAAGGAGAGAGCTTAGTACATGAAGTGCTGATGACTGGTACATAAATGTGACTAACATGGCAGGTGTTTGACGTAGTTGGAGAGGAAAAACAGCCAAATTATAGACACGCTTTAAATGTAAAAACTAGTTCGTTGAGAGATAGTAGGAAGCAGAGAAAAATTGCTTGCATATCATCTACAGCAATATGTGACAAGGGGTTGTCTGACTGTGGTCTACTTCCTGTCTGGGCAGGGGGCAGGCGCAATAATTGCTGAGTAAGGTCCAGCCCACTTCATTCTTTCCAGTCACTGCCACCTCAGCACTTGCCTTCCACAACCATCACAAGAGCTCCCTTCAGGTTTGACCTCGACACACGACCAGGACCCTTGTCCTGGTGCTCTGAGTCCTCTCACTTGCCAGACTCAACAGTGTCACTTGCAAAAACATTTGCCTTGATTGGAGGGACTGGACGTGGTGCTTTGTTAAGTATGAAATCAAAGCCCATAGGGGTATTAGAGTGAGTTATCCAACTTCAATGGATACATGTAAAAATCTTAGTTCAATGGACAAATAAAATTTTCTACATTGTCTGTGGGAATATAAATTAGTACAACCACTATGGAAATCAGTATGGAGATTCCTCAAAAAACTAAAAATTGAAATTCCATTTTACTCAGTAATTGCACCTCTTCTGAGTATCTTCCTGAAAGAGTTAAACACCTCATATTAAAATGACACATGCATACCTATGTTTATAGAAGCATACCTCATAATAGCTAAATCCTAGACCAGCCTACATGCCCACCAACCGATTAAGGGTTAAAGAAAATTTTATATATGCACTATGGTATACTACTCAGCCATTAAGATAGACAAATTTGAGTCATTCATAGGAAAACAGATGCACATTCAGACCATAATGCTAAGAAAAGTATTTCAGACACAGAGGTTAAATAACACATGGCTTCTCCTATATGAGAAACCCAAAATATAAATAATTTAAAGAGCAAAATGAAAGAGAGATAAAAGGAGATTGGGAGTAGACTTTGTGGAGATAGGAGATGGATATGGCAATGGGAGATGGAGGGTGAGAAAGGTAGGGGAAAATAAAAATGATTAAGATGTGATATTTATATGTACCAATTCTACTCCATGAAAGTATTCATTATGTATCTCAAACATATACTAATAAGGAAACATAAATAAATAAATCCACAAAGAAAAATAAACAAGCTGTGCCAAAATATTTTGGTATTTTTTGTGTTATTACCTTGGTTAAGTAAAAATTCTATTCCTTCTTTGTCACACATGTATCTGTAGAAATGACATATTTGACACATGGAGGAAGAATTTTGACACTCGCTTCAAGGAGGAGCGAGAGTTTGAAGAGTGTTATTTTCCACTTTGGGTGTTTTTGTTTGGTACACTGGTGGCAAAAATATGATTTTATTATAGAGAGTAAACGAATACATAATAGTTTGTCTGACTATATTTTAAGGGAATATGGGACAGGACCTTTGAGAATGTATAAAACAAAATTTCTGGCACATCTTTACTTATTAAAAGAAAAGCACTAATTCTTTTCTTGCTCATGTTAAACTTTGCGAACACTTACATGGAGATAATTTTCCTTTAAATTTTAGATAAAAATAATACAGTAAATTACAAGTGTACTTTCTGTTTTTATTTCTAAGTATTAGTGTAAAGATGAATTTTAAAATGTAAATAGTAGGAAAATCAGTGTACTTCAGAATGTTTCATCATCAACACAGCATCTTTGAAGTTTCTTGATTACATTTTACCAAGACTTATTAGTGTGACTAATATACCTCTAGCATAAACAGTTATTAATATAATGTCAAGTAGGTCTGTAGGTGAACTCAATTACAGAGGCACAATGGGGCAAATAACTGTAAAAGTCATTGCCATTATTGTTCTTCGAAGGTCAAAGGCACTGGAGTGGAGAACGGTGAAATTAGATGACAGAGCAGAATAAGAGGCTGTGATTGAAGATGTTCTGGATCACAGACCTTTACTGTACTTTGATTTTTTTAAAAAGCTTGCTTTATTTGGGTCTTTCATCTGTGAAAAAAATTAGTGTCTGCCACACTATCTTTGATTGAAATATTTGAACTTTTATGAACACACATTTTTTCCATCTCAAGAAGTGGTTTTTTTCTTTCTTGAAGCATTCCAGCTGTGAGACAAACTTCTGCTATAATGTAGATCTCTGATTGAGCACAGTGCTTCTGTCTGTTTATTAGAGTGTTACCGTACAATCTTTATATTGATAAATATTTTACATCCAAGATCCTAAAGTTGCAATGTTAATAGAGTTTAATCTTGTGGAAGAGTAATGTTTAAATTTGGCGATTCACTACTAACCTAGTTGCACATATTCCTAACATTTACTATCTCATAAAAGCCTATGAAGTTTATAGAGTGATTTTATTTAACACACTAAGGTGAATAATATCACCTCTTTTTTGAGTCTCTAAGATTCATGCCAAAAATCTTAGATTTGAGTAAACAAGAGAAACCTGAACCATTTATTTACTCATCTTGTGTCTTAAATTATGCTAATGCTGGTTATACATTCCTATAAAATGAGATAAAGTTCACGTCTTTATGAAGATTTCAGTGTAATGGAAGAAATACTGAGCAAGTAAATATATAAATTGGTGTATAAGTTATGATAAATGCTCTGAAGAAAGTAATATTGGCTTAGTGGGAAAGTAAGAGAGGTACCAATTTAGATTGATTACCTCAACGAGTAGGGCCAGTTATAGTAAGGGATTATTGTATTGATTCAAAACTTTTTTCTACAGAAATAAGCACTGATAAAATTAGACATCACAGCTATGTTCTACTTGCAAAAGTTTGAACATTTTTATCCTCATTACGGAGTGGTGATTGAAATAATCCTTTTTGTATGCTCAAAAACACCTAAATGTTAGTGGAACTATGTAATGATTATCCAGGCTGGATGATCTGGAATTCCTTCACATACCCAAATATCTTTAGTATTGAAAAATACTCTCTGTCTCAAGTTTCATCTTCCAGCACTTTTTCTGTCAAGCTTGTTTTATACACTGAATATTTTTTTAAAATCTTTTTCTCCTTTTCCGACCTGCTCATCGAAATTGGCTGTACAATGGGTCTTTCTGTCTGTATCCTGTCCTATTCTAATTCCCTCAGCAACTTTCAGTCCAAGTATCTGTAGGCATGGCTTTTTTTTCCTGTCTTTTCTCTTGTCAAGAGACTTCAGTGGTCCCTTATTCTTTTGTATTCAGAATATCTAAATCTCAACATCCAAGATCTTTTAAAATGACTCTACTCAAATAAACCAAACTGTTGCAAAAAAATTCCAAAGCATCACAGAGTGTCTCTGGGGGCCCTTTACAAACCATGGTCCAGGAAAAGAAGAAATGTGCCAAGTTGACTCAGGTTCACTGTCACGGTTCAATCCACCTAATCTTTGTTCTCTGTCTGATATTTTAGGAAAACCAAGTCTGCCCATATAGTCTTCATTCTATGTGCCCCCAAAAAAGGTCACTTCTAAAACACCAAGCAAATTTTAGTCTGTCCAAGAAAGTAGATTTATAAGAAGTTGTATTTGCTCAACAAAATTCTGAAGTATACAGTGCTGAAACTGCCTGTGTGAAGACAGGATTGAAGGATACAGTGGGTGCTGATGCTTTGTCCTGTGACCTGACTATCAAAGATCAAACCTCAGTCATTAGCTCTGTGTGCTCATGTGCTGCAGACCAGCTGCAGTCGATGTAGGGTAGGAAGGGGAGATGTCCTGGGCCGGCGATGAGCAAAGAACCTTCACAAGCAATGTCCAGGTTCCCTCTGATAAGTCTCAGGGTCTGATTTATTTTTATATCTTTAAGCAATAGTTGGGAGGCATTGGGCGGAACATGTTTACATTTTAAGTTCCCTTAGCAATTTCTATTGAAGTAAAAGTTATTTTTTGTTAAACAAAGTACAGTTCCACTAAGCTGTTTCATTTCATTGAACATCACGAATACATATTTAAAAATTACAATTGTCCCCTTATTTACCCACACCTAAACAGAACAGAAAGTAACTTAATCAAAATCTTTATATCAGCGGGGGTACAAGCAAGATTTAATCAACTGTCAAACTTGTGATCACCAGCTGGCCCTTGAGAAACTGCACAATGGTTAATATAGTTTGCTATTAGCTCTCTATTTTTCTATACCTCTATTCATCTTAACTAAATGTCATTTGGGTTCATTGTCCATGAGCAGGAGATATTTACAGCACTTTGAGAAATACTGAGTAACTTGCCTCCTTAATGCATTTACCTGTCTTAACTTTCTTTCCTTTTCCCATTTTCCACTATTTCTTACATCTAAAGTCTGTCCTTTCAATCTCTTCATAAGACCCCTTTAGTAAAAAGAATGTCAGCAGTAAGAGGGGGAGTCATAGTAGTGGGGGAAACAGAGGGGGTTTTAGGAGAGGTTTTTTTAGAAGTGGATGTGGCAATAGAACTAAGAGAAACTGGAATTTGGGACTTGTGAGCCAGATCAGATTTCAATATAACATTGCCAATTTGCCTGGAGAGTTTGTTGTTAGTCACAAACACAATGACTCCTGTGATCAGAGTAACAATTATAAACATTATGGCAAGAAAAAATAAAACATGAGGGTCCGATGTGTTCCACCCTTTCTTTCCCCGAGCTGGAACTTTGTCAAGCAGCATTGGAGGTCGGTTGGGCTTCGCCACTCATGCATTATGGAACTACATGTTCAATTCTCTCAATTGCCTCATTTTCAAAGTGGGATAATACTTAATTCATATGATTACTTTGAGGACTAAATAAGTTAATAGATTACTTAAAAATAATGATTTTGTTGCTTAGTAAGTACTACATGTTTGTTATATGTAATAATAAATGAATCAAAAATTTATTGAAACAATGTTCTCATGAAAACTATCTTTTTTTTTTTTTTTGATACCGGAGATCGAACTCTGGACCTTGCGCTTGCGAGGCAGGTGCCAGAACCACTGAGCTAAATCCCCGGCCCTGATGAAAACTATCTTAAAGTATGCATTGGGATAAAACTTCATCACTAATATGAATCACTAATACTAATACAGGATACTTTTTATGACCAGAGAACAAATACTCCTCCACTGTCTTTTATATAATTTAGTACTAGACAATTGTGCACTTAACTAGATAAATAAATCATGTATAAAGGAGGCATCAGTCAAATCAGGTAACCTAATTGTGGGGTAGTGCAATTAATGGCAACACCCAACCAAGAGCTAACCATGTGCCAAGTATGATGGCACATGAAGTAGAAACAGTTTTGCTCAACTTTTTATTCCCATCAGCTTAAACATAGCTAATATTTCTGTGATCAGTCTTCTATGTGAGGTGAGAATTATTTGCTAAAGAAAAAATGGAGGAACAATGTGCAAAAACAAAATTAATTATGTTTAACACATTTATTTACTTATTTGCTTGCAAAATAAGTTCATCTGTTAGTATAGTCAAGCTGCCAGCCAAAGCAGCTTTCCTTAGGGCTGGAATTGTTTAATTAGGCCTTAACTGGCAGAATTTAGTCTCAGATTTCAACTCTTTGATTAGATCAATAGGATTCCCTCATGGTATGCTACCCATGTGTAGTTGTTTTATCATAATATATGTCTAATATCTTTATAATGTACTTAATAAATACTTTAAGTCTTAGATGCTGAAGCCAAATATGTGTTTTACAAATATGATTTTAAGAAGCAGTCCTGTATAAAAAGTCAAGATCTCTATATCCTAAATATTGCAGAGCATCATTATTACAAATCCCTGAATAAACAATCTATGGTGTATGCTAATATTTATAAAAGCAACAACACAGATTTCCTTGGCACTCAATGACTGTATTGGCAGTTATTTCCACCCTTTTCTTTATCTGGAAGTAAAACATGAGAATAGAACACATTTCAATCAAGTGTTGCCTCTGGTATTCCAGATTTTGTAGCCTCTTCTTTACTCTGTTTCTTCATCCGGGATGAGAAATATATTCCAAAAACACTGGTTTTCAGTTGATTTCCAACATAAGTTTCAACAAAACTAGTAATACATGCTTCTTAAAACTGAACACCTCATGGGACATGCTGAATATTGTTTATTCATCCTGTCTAAAGAAGATGCCCAATATCTTTAATACTGAAAAATGCTTTCTAGGGCTGGGGATTTAGCTCAGTGGTTCCGGTGCCTGCCTCGCAAGTGCAAGGTCCTGAGTTCAATCCCCAGTACCGCCCCCCCCAAAAAAGAAAAATGCTTTCTGTCTCAAATTTCATTTTCCTGTACTTTTTCTATCAAAATTGTCTTTATTGTTATCAGAGAATTGGTGCGTAAATAATAGTTAGTTATTTGAGAACCAGCTTTGTTGAGTTATTTATATGTATTATCTCATTCAATTTTCCTGGAAACCCTATGATGTAAGTATAATTAATAATTTTTTGGGACCTAAGAAAAAGTAAGGTAAAAGAATTAAATAGTATAGGTTTGGGGATTTAGCTCAGTGGTTTCACCACCTGCTGCACAAGCACAAGGACTCGAGTTCGATCCCCAGTACAAAAAAAAAAAAAAAGAATTAAATACTGTAGCAGAGAGAGTAGGAGATAAAGTATATGAAAGTTGTTCTAGATTTTGCAGTCTGTAGTTCTCTTTCAATTCACTGGAAAATATTTTGACTTTTCTAATAAAATTTAATTTATGTGGTGATTTGCAGTAAAGTCATATTTAGATAGGATCTATTTTTGTTATTTTTCATGGTAAACAAATTAGTAAAAGTTTTCTCTTTTCCCCAAAATAAAAAGTAAATGTAATATTTTTATTTGCTATGTCAATGCTAAATATCACCAGGTTATGCCAGTGTAGATGGAAAAGAGATCAAGTGGTTTGAGTCTTAAGATACTCTTTTAATTATAGCCACGAATCATTGCCTTTTTGCAAATGTGCAAAATTCTATGTGTTAATAGTGTTTTCTTTAATCACTGTCCCTAACTTTACTGTATATTTTAAATCGGGTCACAGCCACATGCTTTCAAATGTACTATGAATTAAGGCATACATTTTAAATAGTAAAATCCAAACCAATTCAGAGAAGTTCCTTTTGGGAATGGAGAAATTGTGATGGCTCCTATTCGTGCTTTAGGTCACAGATACAGAAGAGATTAAGGTGTGAAGAGAAAGGGGAAAAGCAACATAAAATAGCATTTGAAACAAAGGAATTGAACTAAGCCTATTTTATTCATCTTCAAACGTATAAGTTTCCAAATCAAGGCAAGTTTCAATATTTCAAGGCCAAGAGAACATCAACAACAGAGAAAATGATACACAAGAAGTTGTCACAAGCTGTAAAATTCAGGACATTTCCTTCAGTTTCCCTTCAGTTCAGACTTTCAGTGTCTCCTTGAAGAAATCTTGCACAGTCTGATTTGGGAAAAACCATGCATCTTCTCTGCTTTTATAACCTCTTATCCTTCTAGCCAGTTTCATTAAAAATTTCATGAATGGCCCAGGTAACTACCTGCAAGTAGTTATTCTTCTTATGTTTCCTCTAAAAGGAACACAAAATAATCATAGTTCATGAAAAGAAACAAATATGTTGTAAAACTGCTTTCTGTGCTCTGATTATTCTGCAGCACTTTCTGTGGTCATCAGGTCTACATGTGGATGACTTGGTTTTTTTTTTTAAGAATATATTCTGCTTGAGAAGCCAGAAAGTCAAGAAATAAGGAAGGGTGGCTTTCTATTCAGTGTGTGTGTTTTCAAGCTCCTTAACTGTCTTAGAAAGAGAGTAATCCTGACTATAGCTCAATTGGCTGTGAAGCTTATGGCTCCCCACCTAATCAGCCACAGAAAGTAACCGCTCTCCAGACACTTGTCAGGGATTATAATGTCAAATTCACTGCTACTCAACACTTAATCAAAATCTGGGTAGAGGGACATCATAATACCTATGGCAGATAGCCTGAAGGCAATGTTGCCCATAGCTTAAATGTGAAAAAACTATATCTGTATTAAGCCACAATCATAGTTATGTGTGATGTACTGAAAACTTTCTTCCACCAATTGCATTTTGACCTTTTCTTTTTTCTTTAGGCCTAGGTTCAGTAATATTTAAAAGCATAAGGATGTTGTTTATAATATTGCTCCTATATCACAGAGGACTCTGTTCTTTTATTTGCCTTAAGCAACTCATTCTTTTTAAATGGCTTTATTGAGGTTTGACTTACATATCATAAATTTACTCATTAGATTATACAATCCAATTAATTTCAGTACTTTGACAGAGTCATGTAAAACAGTAATACTATGCAGTTTGAACATTTGCATCAACCTAAATATATTCCTGTTGTCTGTTGTAGTTAATACCTACTCTCATCCCAGCCCATGACATCTACTTGTCTATTTAAAATCATATAGCATGCAGGCCTTTGCATCTGAGACTTTTAATAATATAGTGTTTTAGAGTTCATCCACATTAAAAGATATTCTTGTTTATTAGTAAATCATGTTCATGTATATATTTTTTCATATTTTCTTTATACTTTAACTACTTGGTAGAAATTTTGAATTTTTTCACTTTGGGTTCTTATAAACAATACTGTAATGTACATTTATGTACACATTTTTTGTGGAAGAATATTTTTCAATTATTGGGTCATCTGGTAAGTTCATCTTTAATCTTTAAAGAAACATCCAAATTGTTTCCTAACGTAATTATACAGCATTTTATATTCTTACCAGCACTGTCTGCATATTGTAATGTTTACTCACTGTCTTTAACACTGTCTCATTACAGGAGTACTAGTGGATAAAAATATTTCAACATGGTTTTAATTTCCATTACCCTAATAATTACTAATGATGCTGAGCATTCTTCATATGCTTTTTAGTTAGCCATAGGCAGTCTTCCTTGGATGTTTGGATTCTTTTTTCATTTTTGGTTATTTGTCTTTGTTGTAAAATTTTTTATATATTGTGAATACAAGACTTTTATCATATATGGTTTATATATATTTTCTTCCTTTACATGGTTTGGCTTTCTATTTTCTTTTTTTTGTTAAATTCTTTTATTGGTACATTGTAGGTATACAACACAATTACATTTCTCATGGGGAATTGGACCTTTACATAATGCATCTTGGTTCTTATTTTTTCCCCATTCCTAGCCCTCCCTTCACCCCCTCCACCCTTCCCTATTTACAAAGACTTTATTTCCATTTTTTCCATTTCTCAGCATTTTTCCTTTCCCTTCTTTCCTTTCCCCTGCCCCTCCCACTACCCCTACCCCTTTGGACCTTTTCTTCCTATTTTGCATTATTGATTATTCATTCTAATCATTGGTGCATTTTAGGTATACAATAGAATGACATTCATCATTGGAAATTTTCTTAATGAACTCTTTTAAAGAACAAACATTTTGTATTTCTATGAAGTAAAAATTATGAATTTTAATGGATTGTACTTTTGATGTTATATGTAAGAAATGTTTGCCTAGCCTGAGAACCTAGACTTTTCATGTTAATTTCTCCTATACATTTTATAATTTATTTCTTACATAGGGGATGGAGACAAATTTTAGCTATTTTCTTTTTGTTATGGGGTGAAGTAAGAGTTTAAAGTTATATTTAAGCATATGGATACTTAATTTTCTTATTACCATTTGTTGGAAAGACTACCCTGTCCCTCACATAATTCCCTTGGCACTGTTGTCCAAAATCAATTAACTATAAGTATAAACATTAATTTCTAGTCTCATTTCTGTCCATTGCTTCACCTTATACTGATATTACACTGTCTTGATTCCTGAGGTTTAACTGACTTTGAAACTGATCAATGTAAGTCCTTCCATGTGTACTTTTCACATTTATTTTGGATTTTCTGGGTCCTTTGCATTTCTATATAATTCTCATTTGTTTAGTATTTTTGACTAACAAATTTTAAATTTTTTTGATGAAATTCAGATTATGTTTAAAATTTTTCTTTCTTGTGCCTTGCTGTCTTAGCTAAGACTCAACTGACTAATCCAAGATGATGAATAGTCCTATACTTTCCTCAAAAGATCATACAGTTATGAGTCTCACATTTAAGTCTATGATACATTTTGGTCAATATTTTGTTCAGAATAAGGAAGAAGTTTAACTCTGCTACTTTGTGTGTAGATGCCTACTAGTTCCACTATTATTTGTTGAAAAGACTATTCCATTCCTCATCTCTGTTGAAAATCATTATCCATCAATGTCAGAAGTTAATTTTGGGATGCTGAAAGTCCATTCAGTTAGCCTACACACCCACCTTTTTACTAGTGGTACACTGTCTTGACTGCTATGGCTTATTAGTAAAGTTTGAAACTGGGAACCATGAGTCCTTCAATTATATTCTTCTTTTTCAATATGATTTATTCTAAGTCCCTTGCATTTCCATGTGAACTTTAGGAGGAGCTTGTCAATTTCTATAAAAATCCTGCTGAGCACTTGTTGCTTTTGCTGTCTTCCACTGCCATGAACAGTTGGCCCTCTGCCATGTGCCACTCTGCTCGGAGCCAGCCATTTATGTACTGAAACCTCTATGAAATAATTTGAAGATGATCCAATGAGGATTTTACATGACCTTCATTCAGAAGTCTGGGCTCTGAAGGATGATGTTAATACTCTTCTTGATAAAGCAAGATTAGAAAGTCAAGAAAGCATTGGTTTTTAAGGCAACAAAACTGCTGATGAAAAAAATGCAACAAATATCATAAAAATAAGAGAGTTTTTCCAGAAGTATGGATATAATCTACATGTCAAGGAAAATTTAGTCTCTGAACAGGAACTCGCTGATTCTACCCCAGAGATGGCAGCTGTGATCATGTTCAAAACCCTCATGGGAAGAACAGCCTGTCTGATCTGTCTGACCCAGGTAGTGGTTTCTGAGGAGCCTCTGTGCAGTTCAGAGCTTGCAGATTTTGGACTGTAGTGGTACGTGATATGTCAGCTTCTACCAAACCCTCCACAAGCTGTAAGCAATCATAAGGAAGAGCCCATAATTGAAACTCCATCTACCAGACAATCAGTAGTTAAAATAATAAAATCCCCAAAAAGTGCTCTAAAGATGGATGCTTTTGAGTGTGTAACTCCTAAATTAGAGCATTTTGGTATCTCTGAATATTCTATGTGTCTAAATGAAGATTATACAATAGGACTGAAAAATATGAAGACTGTCAAAAGTGAGGTGCCTGTAGAAACAGAACCCATGATCAGTGATAATAGCTTTGCCATTCCTGGGCCCATAATCCAGCAGTTGGAAAAAAGAGATACCAAGTATACAGATTCCCCTTTGACACCTACATTCTGTACTCCTGGTTTGAAAGTTCCTTCTATAAAGAACAACACAGCTTTGATACCCGCAAACTATCCATTATCAGAAACACATAGTTCATCAAATGATTTTGAAGTTAAAGATTGTACTTCATTAGTTTTAAATTCAGACCAGTGCTTGGAGAATTTTGCAGACCCCTCCTCTCCTACAATTTCGTCTTATGAGAATCTTCTCAGAACACTCAAACCTCCAGAGGTAACTGCTGTTCCAGAAGACGTTCTCCAGATTTTGTCAAAATACAACTCAAGCTACTCCAGTACCAGTGAAAGCAGTGCCTCCCAGGAAAGGGTTCCTCAAAACTGAAGGATAGAACATCCCAGAGGTTGGCAACAAAGAAAACTGACAAAAACATTCTACTGGATCCATCCATTATAGAAACTGAACAGAGTAAGGACAAAGCAGAGCTAGATTTATTATTTACATTCCTTTCCCACTACAGGGGAATAAAGATCAGAAAGCTTTATTATAGATGGCAGTAGAGATTTAGGCATTGGCTTGTCTGCAACAACAACAACAAAATCCTGCTGAGATTTTAATCATGGTTGATTTAAATCTACAAATCAATTTGTGGTTATATTACCTTCAATAAATGATATCTTCCAACACATAAACATGGAATATCTTTCATGTTATCTAGATCTTTAATTTATGTCAGCAACATTTTGTAGCTTTTATTCTATAAGATTTTACCTCTTTACTTAAATATATTTCTTACAGTTTTATTCCTTTTATGCTGCTGTGAATTTTTTAAAGTTTATTTTTACATTAGATCTTTCTAATTTATAGAAACATAATTGATTTTCCTATATTGATCATGTATCTTTCTGCCTGGCTGAATTTGTGGTTCTAGTAACATTTTTGAAGATTCCTTAGGATACTCTACATCAAAGTTTGTTTTATCATCAAATATAAAGTTTTACCCTTTCTTAATAATCTTAATACATTTTCTTGATTATACTTTCTAGAACCTCCAATAAAATGTTAAGTAGAAATGGAAATATCAGATATTTGTGCCTTTTTCTTAGTTTTTTGGTAGAAGTTCTCATTTTTTCCCATTACATATAAAAATTAGCAGAATGTAAACTGTCATTATTTGCTGACGATATGATACTCTACATAGAAGACCCTAAAGACTCCACCAAAAGACTTCTAGACTTAATTGGCAGATTCAGTAGAGTATCTGGATACAAGATCAACATTCAAAAATCAATAGCCTTCTCATACACAAATAACAGGCTCACTGAAAGAGAAATTAGGGAAATAATCCCTTTCACAATAGCACCCCCAAAAATGAAATATCTAGGAATCAACCTAAGGAAGGAAGCAAAAGACCTCTACATTGAGAACTACAGCACTCTGAAAAAGAGAGATTGAAGAGGATATAAGAAAATGGAAAGACATCCCTTGTTCCTGGGTAGGAAGAACCAATATAATTTGTGAAAATGGCCATACTTCCAAAACTGCGTTACAGATGCAATGCAATCCCGATTGAAATCTCAACAGCATATTTCACGGAACTAGAGAAAACAATTCAAAAGTTCATCTGGAACCTGAAGAGATCTAGAATACCAAAGGCAACAGAGTCATGGCAGGGGGTATCGTAATTCCCAACTTGAAACTGTACTACAAAGCCACTGGGATAAAAACAGCATGGTACTGGCAAAGAAACAGACCCGAGGATCAGTGGAATAGATTAGAAGATGCAGAAACAACTCCAGACACACTCTGCTACCTCATCTTTGACAAAGGAGCCAACCACCCTCACTGGAGGAAAGATAGCCTCTTTAATAAATGGTGTTGGAAAAACTGGATTTCAACTTGCTGAAGATTAAAACTAGCCCCCTAACTTTCACCATGCACTAAACTAAAATCAAAGTGGATTAAAGATCTAAATATTTAAACAGAAACACTAAACTTGCTGGAGGATAAGTTAGGTAGAACTCTTGAAGGCATTGGCATAGGAAAGGATTTTATGAACAAATCCTCAAAAGCATGGGAACTAGCACAAAAAATCAACAACTGGGATCTCATCTTATTAAAAAGCTTCTGCACTGAAACCACCAACAGAGCTAAGAGACAACCTACAATGTCGGAAAAAATTTTACCAGCTGTTCCTCAGACAAAGGTCTACTATCTAGAATATATAAAGAACTAAAAAAAATCAGACCCCCGAAATATAAAGACCCAATTCAAAAATGGGCATCTGAAATGAACAGACATTTCTCAGACAAAGAAGTAAAAGCAGCAAATAAACATGTGAAAAAATGTTCAACATCACTGGTCATTCAAGAGATGCAGATGAAAACAATGCTGAGATTCCACCTCACCCCAGAAAGAATGGCTGCTATCATGAAATCAACCAATAACAAATGCTGGTGGGGTTGTGGGGAAAGAGGAACCCTTCTTCATTGTTGGTGGGAGTGCAGACTGGTGCAGCTACTGTGGAAATCAACATGGAGATACCTCAAACAACAATGTTGGAAGTCCCATTTGACCCATCTATTCCCCTGCTGGGTATCTTCCAAAAGAATTAAAAGAATCATACCACAGTGATATGTGCTTACCCATGTTTATAGCAGCACAGTTTGTAATAGCTAAAGCTTGGAAACAACCCAACTGCCCATTAACTGGAGATTGGGTAAAGAAGATGTGTTTTTTTTTAATAAAATGGGGTACTACTCAGCCATAAAGAATGAGAAACTCAAGACATTTGTAGCTAAGGGGATGCACATTGAGGCTATACTCTTAAGTGAAATAAATAGGACACACGTGTAAATGTTGAATAGTTTCTTTCTTTCCTTTTTTTTTTTTGGTATAGGGGATCGAATTTGGGACCTTGTGCTTGCGAGGCAGGCAGTGGAACCACTGAGCTAAATCCCTGGCAATGCCAAATAGTTTCTCTGGTGTGAGAAACTAAAAGTGAAAATAAGAATCAAAGTGTATAATTGATATTGTGAAATAGGAAGAAAATGTCTAAAGGACAGAGGGATAGGGGAAAGGAAAGAAGGGAAAAGAAAAAATATGAGAAAAGGAAAAACATGGAAACAAAGTCTTTGTAAATAGGGAATGGTGGAGGGTGTGAAGGGAGGGCAGGGGAATAGGGAAAAAAATAAGAACCAAGATACATCATGTAAAGGTACAAGATCCCAATGACGAATGTAACTGTCCTGTATACCTAAAATGTACCAATAAACTAAATGGAAAAAAATTAGCAGATTTCTTTTAGATACCCACTTTTTAGGTTGAGAAAGTTCTCCTTTATCCATAGCTTTTTGAATATTTATGATGAATGGGTGTTACTCTGTCAAATGCTGTTATGGTTTAAGTACGAAGGGTCCCCTAAAGATTCAAGGATTGGAGGCTTGACACCTAATGGAGTAATGTTTAGATGTAGGGCCTAGAGCAGTGATCAGTACTTGAGGATTTTAATGGAATCAGTTAATTGAACCACTGACAAGACCATAATTTGATGACACTATTGACAGATCGTGGAAACAGAAGCTGGGGCCTAGTTGAAGGGAATAGATCATGAAGGTGAGAACTTCAGCACTATATCTGGTCCTCAGCCGCTTCCTCTCAGTCTCTCTTCCCCTCTCTGATTCCTTGTTTCCATGTAGTAAGCAGCTTCCCTCTCCTATACTCTTCAGCCATAATGTTCTTGCCTCACAAAAAGCAATAGAGCTAGCTGCCCATGGACTAAAATCTCTGAAACTGAGCCAAAATAAATATTTTATCCTTCAAGTTATTTTTCTCATTTTGGTCACATTAACACAAAGCTGGCTAACATAAATACAGCTTCACATTTATTGAAAAAAATGATGTTTTTTTAAAGTTATATTATATTAATTTATTTCTGAATGGAATCTAATTTTCATTTCTAATCTAAGTCCCATTTGGTCATGGTGTGTTATCTTTTTATATGTTGCTAAATTGGTTTGATAATATTTTGTTGAAGATCTTTACATATATGGTTATGAGAGATATTTGACAATAGCTTTCTTTTTAAGTGATACCATTAGCCTGATAATCACAGTAATAGTAGCCTCTTGAAATGAGTTGATAAATACTCTCTCCTCTGTTCTTGAACAGTTGGTGTGCAGGATTGGTATTATCTTTTTCTAAAATATTTGACAGAATTCATCAGTGAATATACTGCATTGTGCTTCTTTCCAAATGAAGAGTTTTAGTAAGTGAATTTGCTTAATTGTTATAGGTGTATTCATATTGTATTCCTTCTTGGGTTACTTTTAGTGATTTGTGTCTCTGTAATAATACGTCTATTTTATAGAGTTTGTCTAAATGCTGCCATAAAATTATTCATGGCATTTATTTTAAATTTTCTCTAAGATTGGCTGAATTGGCTTGTCTCCATTATCACAAAAGAATTGGCCACCAGTACAAAGATTAATTTCTGGTCTCTATACTGCTGGTTGACATTCTTTATGCCAGTATCACTGTCTTGATTGTAGTTTTCTAGTAAATATGAATACACATCTAACTCAGTCTTTAAAAAAATCATTTTGCAAGTCTGCATATGTGATAATCTGTCTTTTCTCTATTTTATTCTTTCATCCAGCTAAATTTTGTTAATCTTTTAAAAGAGCAAAACTATCCTGAAGAAATTTCCATATGTACTTACTTGAAACATATGTGTTCTCTGCTCTTGCTCAGTGGAGTATTCTATAGACATCATTGGAGGTCTAGTTGGTGATAGTGTAATTTCAGTATTGTCTCCTTATTGAACAACTATTGAACAACTCCTTATCTGAACAACAGAAGTTTAGTTGTGATATGCATTCTTGAGAGCAGGGTGTTGAAGTCTCTATTATTGCTTTTATACTTTCAGTTTTGAGAATCTCTATTTTTAAGTGCTATTTGTTTGCAAATGTACAGCTTTCTAATAAGATGACACTAAGTTAAATATAAACAGCACTGACTATTTCTAGTTACATTTTTGCCTTGAATTCTTTTTTGTTTGATGCCAGTATTGTCACTCTAATTCTATTATGCTTACATTTTGCATGGCATATGTTTGTCCATACTTTTCTACGTATTTCTGTCTTTGCATATATTGGACATTTTTCTCAAGTCTAACAATCAAGAACTTTGATTATATTATTTATTATATGTAATTATTGATATACTTGGATTATCTCGACCATTTAGCTTTCTTTTTTTAGTGAATACCTTCATATGTTTACTTGCAGTTTTTAAGAGAAATGGATATTTATGTGAAAACCTGATGCCCCTCCCCATCTCACCTCCCACACTCATTCCCTTCCCATCTCTTCATAGGCCACCAAGAGTTTGGTCTGTATCCTTCTGATTGATTCCCAAAAATTTACATATGTATGTGTATCCATTAGCAATATAAATTACTGGACTTCATCAAGGAAGCTTTTATTGCTCAAATTTACAAAAAGTCATTGTACTATATGCATAATTCTACAACTTTTCCTCCTTTCAACATTTTTTAGATTTTCCATTAACATGTGACTCTCATGTATTGCATTTAAATAGATTTGTGTACAGTATTTCATTATAAGAACTTTCATTTTGTTCCAGATGGCTATTTAAATTGTTTTCAATATCTGGCTACTACAGATCAAGCCACACAGATGTTCCTGATATTTTCTAAGCATACACATAAGTAAAACTGATACACATTTCTGAATGTTTCAAGGACTGTTTTCTTATGCCCAAGGTCATAACCATTTTTAGTATACAAGTTTTTCATAATTTTGTCTTCAATCCCTGTAGGTTTTACTTTTCTGTGTAATTCATGGTCCATTCTCCTCCCCTGGAGAACAAATAACCTCCAAATAATTTTTTAAAGTCTTATTGCTTTCTAATGCTGTCTCATTTTCCAAATTCAAATAAATGCATAATTCCCTTTCTGGAATTTCTTCTGCTCTGCTGAGTCACTATCACAAAGGCTTATTATTTGTAGATGATCATGTGTGTTTTAGTTCATCCTTTCTAATACTTATATCTTATTTTTCTTATGCAGGTGAAGATCTCCAGATTTATGCTGAGTGCAGCTACAGGCCTCAATTTTCTGTTCCCAATTTTAAGGAAGTTCACCTAAATTTACGGTGTTTCCTCTCCTGTAGTTTTTTGGTTGGGCACAGTCTTTTCATCATGTGATTGTCTTTTTCTTCAGTATAAACTGCTGCTGTCCTCTAATTTTTTAGCGTTTGATAAAGTTCACTTCACTTGCAATGCTTTACTTCAAAATATTTCTGATATACTGTGAGATGCAAATTCCTAGTGCATGTTTTCGCATTTTGAAGATATTCACAGGTTTTTTCAAGAGTATGAATTTTCTAGTTGAAAGCTTCCCCACATTTACCACATTGACAGGCCTTCTTACCTTTGTGTATTCTTAAATGCTAGGCTAGGCTTGAGAATGGGGAGGAAGATTTCCCGCATTCATGACAATCATAAGGCTTCTCCCCTATATGGCTTCTCACATGCACAGTGAGAGATGAACTTTGAGAGGAGTCTTTTTCTCATACATTGCATTCATAAGGTTTGTCACCTGGATAAATCCTCACATTGCAATAAGTGATGTTTGTTGAGAGAAGACTTTTCTGCATTCATTACATTCATAAGGTTTCTCTCCAGTGTGAATGTTTTGATGCTTTATGGGGTACTTCTGGCCAAAAGCTGTTCCAAATTCACTACATTTAAAGGGTTTTTTTTCTCCACTATGAATTTTCTCACGCTCAGTAAGATTTCATTTGCCACTAAAGGTTTTCCCACACTCTTTACATATGAAGGGCTTCTCTCCTGTGTGAGTTCTCTGGAGTCTGATGAAGTTTGACTTCTGAATGAAAGATTTCCCACATTCTTTGGACTCAAAAGGTCTCTCTCCAGTGTGAATTTCCTGATGGCTCAGGAGGTTTTCCTTCTGGCTAAAGGATTTTCCACAATCATTACATTAAAAAAGCTTCTCTCCAGTATGAGTGTTCTGAAGTTTAATACATACTGCTTTTGGCGAAAGGCCTTCCCACATTCATTATATTCAAAAGGTTTCTCTCTAGGTTGAAAATGCTTATGCTCAGGGAGATTGGATATGTGGCTGAAGATTTTCCCACATACCTTACAGGCAAAGGGGTTTTCCCCACTATAATTTCTCTGCTAACTGAGATGTGACATCAGAATGGAAACTTTCCTACTATCTCAAGATTTGTCCCTAGTATGAATTTTTTGATGAATGAGGATTTACTTTTGGCTGAAGAGATTTCCAGTTTTTGAATTTATAAGGCTTCTTTGTATGTGACCTCACAAATGGAGAATATGGGATAAAGTTTGAGAGACAATTTTATCATATACATCATATTCAAAGCTTTCTCTCCAGTTTAAAATTCTAATATTCAATGAAGTTATGCTACATTCACTGATTTCTCCCCAGCATTAATTTTCTGCTGCTCAATGAGATTTTTCATCTAGCTAATGGCTTTTCAGTATTTCTTGGAAGCACAGGGTTTCTATTCAGCATGACTTCTTGGTTCAATGAGATATGACATGTGAATAAATATTCACTTTCAATGAATTCATAGGGTTTTTCTCCAGTGGGGAATCCTTTGCTATCAGACAGGGTACAAAAGCATTTCCATACTGATTTACAAGGGGCTAGTTTCACAAGGAGTAAGCTCTGGTAGAAGATTTCCAAAATAATAAAATTGATGACACAGCTTCTCTCATAATCGTGTCTAAATTATCTTTTGAATTTAAATTTCAAAAAGGTGTTGGGTAAAGAGAAATAAGATCCGTAAGCAAAGGAAGGATTTTTCGAAAATTTTCTTATAGTCACTGTTTTTATCCCCAGGCTGTATTTATTGGAGATGTATGCAAGTTGCCGCCAACGTTTTGCTGTCTATCTGTTCATTATTTTCTCAGGTTTCTTCTAGATAGACTCTTTCCACTTTATTCTCCACCATCCAGTTTGTCTTCTTCAGGGGAGGATCATATCCAGTTTGGTCTTTTTAAAACCCACTATTTGGGAAAATGACAGCGCTAGACTGCTAATGCCGTGACCAAAGTACCATTCTAGAATTCAGGATGACCCCTGGGTCCCCTGGGCCTTCCGAAGGATGAGGAAGGTGTACTTTCTAGGGATAGGCAAGGAAGAGGCCTCACTGGGCAATTCCATTTGGAGAAATGTTATCTTAGGGATACTCCGCCAGACAAAGACCAAAATGTGCACTCAGTGCTCTGCACCTGCGCACTATGAGGGAGCGGGAGCACTCCCAGAAATCTCTGCTATGCACCCACGCATTCACCAGCTGGCTTTCAGGCCTTGGGCTGCGTTTCCCTCAAGGCACTGCAGGCAGTTCTGTTTCCTCTAGGCAAGCTTGTCAGCCTCCTTCTGTGAATTTGGAAGTTTTATGGCGAGTGGTCCTTCCTTGGGCTCAAGTGAGCTCAAGCTGGGTAGGATGTTTGGAGTGGAGACTTCCTCTTTAATACGTCAGGTTCAGTCTCAAATCAGGCCATTCTCAGACTCCATTTTGTTTTGTTGTCTGTAAATCTTTACCTTTTAAAATTTCTCTGATCTATTTTTACTGGGTTAAGTAGATATTTTCAGTACCACTTTTTATTAGTTTAATGATGCTTTCCACTATATTAGTTATGCCGATAATAGTTGGGATAAAATATGTAATTTATCACAATTTATTTCATAGTAATACCAAATACAATATAGAAGCTTTAATATAGTTTTATATAACTATATATACATATAAATACATATATAGTTATATATAGTTTTATACATAGTTATATGTACCTATGTAATCATTTCACAGTGCTTTTTATTTTAGTTGTTTCAGATTTTTAAAAATCTACCAAAATTTGCCAAAGTGGCTATAGCATTTTGTCTGAGAAATCCAGATTATCTGCATCTTCAGCAGTATTTGATATTGTCACTACTTGTCTCTTAGCCCTGCTGGTAGGTATAAAATGATAGCTCAGTGTAGTGTTAATTTGCATTATCTGACAGGTAATGATACTAAATATGTATTCATTTACTTATTTGACATATATACATCTTTACAGCAGAATGTTTCCTCATATCTTTTGCTCATTTCTAATTGGATTATTTGGTTTTATACTGTTGAGTTTTGAAAGTTCTATAATTAATCCTCTGTTGACTATCTGGTTTGTAGATAGTTGATTTCAACTTACAGTTTATTCATGTTTTACAGATCTTTCAGAGTATGTTTTTGGAAATTTAATGAAGTTAAGCATATTTTTTAATGTAAAATCCAAGAACTCTGAATAGTTTTAAATTGTAAGCTTGAATGTTATCATAGTCCCACCCACCCCCCATACTGGGAATTGAACTCAGGACCTTGCGCTTGCCAGGCAGGTGCAGCACCACTGAGCTAAATCCCAGGCCCTTACATTATAAGCTTTTGTCCTATGTTTTCTGCTTTTATAAAAGTTGAATTAATTTGTATTCTAGAATTTAAGCCCATGCTCCATTTCTCATTCATCTTTGTATGAGGTGTTTGATAAAGATTGAAGTTTGTTGCTTTTTGGTTTGTTTTGGCTTATATATAGCCAATTGTTCTATCAACTTTTTCTTTCTCTGTTGTATTGCTTTTGCATCTTTGTAAAAAATCATTTAAACATATTTATTTGTATGAGTTTATCTTTAGATTTTTTTCATTCAATTCCATTGATCCATATGTCTGTTCTGCCATTACCACACGATTTTGATTATATAGTTATATATTTCAAAATTGGATTGGTTCTCTTTGTGTTGATTCTTAAATTGTCATTGATTTCATCCACCTTTTGCTTCTCAAAATTGTTTTAGCTGTTTTTCTAGTTCCTTCATTTTTCCATATATATTTCAGAATAATTTTGTCTGTATCTGTAAAACTTCCTACTGGGATTTTAATAGGGATTGTAGTAACTCTTGACATCAACTTTAGCAGGGTTAAGATCCTTACTGTGTTGAGTCTTCCAATCCATGGCATGTCTCTCCATTTATGTAGGTTGTGTTCCTCTATTTCATCAATGTTTTGTTTTCTTGAACACATTAAGTCTTTCATGGTTCCAAAGATTAGCTGGCTTCCTTTACATTGCTGTAGCAGGGGAAGGGGGACACCATCTGTTATGGCTCATATCAAGATGTCCTTCCAAAACCTCATGCAGTCATAGGTGGGCTTTTCGGAGGTGGCTAGATCTGGGGTGTGTGCTGCTTGGATCAATCATGTCCTGCTGGAATTGACTCATGATGAGATGCTAGAATTAAGGCTGCCCTTATCGCTTCTTGGCCTTTTGGCTAAGATCAAGTGTAAGGCTGCCCCACCCTGGCTGTGAGTGCTACCCGCCTTAAGGGTGAATAACCTGGATAGATATAAGGTACAGAAAGAGGGTCACTGCTTGTCCCTTGCTGCTTCTGCTTTGCTTCTTCACCACTTTATGCCTCTGCCCATCAAGGGCTGTTTCTCCTTTGTGATGTCCCTCTGCCACGTAACCCTTCCTTGGAGCCAGTCAACTATGAACTGAAACCTCTACAAACTGTGAGCTAAATAAACCTTTACTCCTTTAATGTTGGGTGTTGAGTATTTTGTCCCAGCAATAAGAAAAGTAACTAAGACACCATTTCCACTGCCAGGTGGGTGGTAGATGTCCAGGTATCTGAATGGGCCTAAGTTGACCACCTCTGTAAGGAGAGACTCTTTTTTAACTTTGTAGATAAATGGTGGGGTTTCTGGATGCCTACTAGTAAGCCTTTAGAGAGAACACCCCAAGTGAGAAGGGTAAAAGTTCATTGTCACTACTCCCCACTGGTCTCCACTAACCCCAAGTGGACAGGTTAGGGTAGGGATAAAGTTCCAGCTCCTCATGTAGCCTTTCTAAATCTATCCCAGAGAGGATAAAGTACAAATGATAGGGGGTCTTGTTAAGAATAGAGAGCTGAAACTCTAGTATTTACATACAAATTTTTGTGGCATGGATGGGGTTTTTCTGCAGTGTTCAGCTGAAGAAGAGCAATTACTGTATAAAGGTTTTCTGTGTTACTAGATTGCTCTCTCCTGACCTTTGGCTAATAATCTTTTGTGCTTTTTTCCATCTGCACTTTTTGGCATGTATGGATCCTGGCTTTTTGAGCTCCAAGACTAGGATAGATGGATATAAGGAGTTCAGGATGCTTACCAGAGTGTTACTCTGGTAAGTTGAAACTCAAGGAACAACACAGGAGTGAGCTTCCTGGGTTTATTCGCTTCTTTCCACCTTTTAAAGTCTTCATATGTTTGTGTTGAATATAATGTCCAGAGTCTTTTATTGTATACTATGTGGAAAAAGTTGAGTCTTCCACCTTCCAGGATGCAGAAATCACTACTTATGCGGGGTTTTTTGTTGTTTAAAAATGCATGAATTGTTTCTTTTTGTTGCTGACTGAGATATTTTATTATTTTATTCATATTATGCCAGTGACTCTTACTACAAATGAAATAATAGCTTTGATAATTTTAATGTAAAAAGAAATTCTTGCCTTCCTTTCCTGTATACCTGTATGACTCACCATTTAGGTATTTCTTCTTTTCATTGCAGTTTTTCAATACTTGCAAATAGCATTCTGAGTTTCATTTTTTAAGAGAAATGAACATTGTCTCTATTGATTGTTTTGATAACAGTTTATTTCTGTATACATCAAAAACAACCTCTGTCCTTTATCTTTAATATAAGTAGTGTGATAGATTTTGCTGTAGATGCATGAGGAAGTAGATTATACAGCTTTGTTGGTACACTCTATGTCCTCTAAGAATTGAACTAATCTCTGTAGTTAGTGTTTATACATCAGTGAGTATGCAAATATTTCCTCTTAGTATTACATGATTTATGATTTGAGGATTGGGAGGAATAGTTAGTGAAGCATGCTATTTATTGGATACTTTGACTTTCAGCATTTGTCTTCCTTAAATGTATTAAAAATGTATGCCCAATTCGAGTTTTAATGTTTTAAAATTATATCTATAGTTATAGATATAATTATATTATATATGTCTATAATATAAATAAGCAGTTTTTATAGCAAGAAAATAATTCTAACTCCCCCAGATTTCTCACTTTCTCAGTTTGGTTGTAAAAACAGTTAAGTATGGTGACAATTGTTTAAGTCATCCAATTATGTTTCCCCTCCTTACCTGTACCCCTCAAAATCAGAGCATCCTGAAGCCTGAAGGAAAAGCAGTTCTATTTCATCCTTTCTTTGGATACTGTCATCTTTTACCCTTTCATCATTCTTCCAGGCTGGTCTCATTCATTTTCAGAGCTTAAATTTATAATTATTATTCATAGCTTTCTATCTAGAAGCTCTGACATCTCTTGAAACTCAAGCCAAAAAAAGCTTACTAAATCTGTATATTTATATGTGAAATACTACCAATAAGTAAAATGTAGTATATTCAAAATATCACAGTTATAGCAGTGGCCTGAAAGCCCTGGAGTGATGGAAAAGTCACTTTTTATTCCCTTTTTTCTTTTTTCCTTAAAAATATTTATTGTGCATAACTATGTTTGTGACCTTAAGCTTGTCTGGCCCTGGCCATAGGGTTCAGATAAAATATCTTCCTCAAGAGCTATATTCTATGGAGACAAGTCACATAAACCAAGAATCTGATTCTTATGTAGATGCATTGCTGACAAATAGTTTAGGCTTTGGGGGACAAATTTGGTTCCACTGCATATTCTTCTTTGTGTACCCCCCACACCCCCCACGCCCCTGCCACTATACCAAAATAGGACTTGGCCACATTTAACTTGACCTCAGTCTCTTGGTATAACATAATGGTTGTTCTAATAGGAAATCGTTATTTTGTTGTTGTTGTTGTTTGGAAGGCAGCTATGCTAACCCCTATACCACCAATGCTGTTGTTGTTGTTTGAGAAATGCCTAAAGAGGAGATTTTGATGAAAGCACACTGAAGACTTTTGACTAGAAATGTAGCAAACATTCTGGAAAAGTTTAGAGAGTGGAATTCCAGATTTCAAACACTTCTTGAATATTAGAATGAGAGATGCTAGGAAAATTCCTGAGAAATGCCTTGGATTATATATTCCTGAAAGTTTGTTGTGAAGAATTCCAGTTCTGTAGGATGAGAGTATGAGTTATTTTTTTAAAAGGAGGAAAGGTGCCATTCTGTGGTTGAATGTAGGAAATGTTTTGTTCTTCTCGTGTCTTCCCACAGAATTTATGAGAGCTTTTGTTCTCAAAGGGAAAAGGGAGCTGTGGCAAAAACAGTTTCCAAACTCTTTGAACACTGTTTCCCTTCCACAACTTACCTTTTTAATTGAAATATACTGTAATTTCTATATAGTGAAATGAATAGGTCTTACGTGCACAGTTTCACACCTATTGATAAATGCCTATGTCTGTGTAGCTCACAGCAACTTCAAGATGTAGAACATTCTATACTAGAGAAATAGGAACAATCTTAGGGTCATTTTACTGGTGACATGGCAAACCTAGCGCTGCTAGAGTCAGTTAATATTCTGCTTCAAACTTACCTATTCTCAGTTTCCAAGAAAATAGTGGTTCTTCTCAATACACTGTAAAATTACCATTCACATCTAAATGGAATGGTTAAAGTGAGGTAGGCTTTCCTTGTTTTTTTAGAAAAATGTTTTACTAGAAGAAAGAGGAATCTGTAGACCTGAGGGCATGTTAATTACATGATGTTTAGATTTTACTTTTTCCAGTACCTGGTCGAACTAAGGACCTTGTGCAAGCGAGATAGGTGTGGTGCCACTGAGCTAAATCCCAGGCCCATGATGTTTAGATTTTAAAAGGGCAGGGGATCATTATAGTGTCTGTAATGAATCCCACTTATGAGCCCTTGTGTGGTATTTCAAGTGGTCCTTTCCAGAAGAATGCCAGGTCGTTCAAAGTCTTGAGACACCTGGGATCACAGAGCACTGTACCTACATTCTTGGGATTGAATAATGCAAACAGACTGAATTCTGACAATATTTCATCTCTTCTCATAGGTGAAAGTTCTAACTAAAGACCATCCACCAGACAATTCTAATAGATTTGTATTTTGTTTATGGTGTTATGTAAGGATCTTTAAAATGTTTTCCTAAATAAATTATTGAATAATTCTTGTTTTAAGCACTTACCTTCAGTACCATCTTTGTCATATAGCAAACATAAGTATGTGTCTAGCTTTCTATACTATCTCAGGATTTTTAGTTTATTTTATACTAATGGTAAATACTCTGAGTTAATTAATAAATTTGAGATAGGATCTAACTCTGTGTAGTCCAGGATGGCCTCAAACTTGATATGTAGCCCAGGCTGGCCTGAAATTCACAATCCTCCTGCCTCGGCCTCCAAAGGGCTAGGATTACAGGCTTGTGCGACCTCCCTCCATCGAATATTCTCAATTGTTGTAACTTTAAGCACTCCTTTGATACCTGATAAGGCAAGCCCTTGTATTTCCAGCTTCATAGTTGTCTTGGATATTCTTTGACTTTTTCTTTTCCATACAAATTTTACTATCATCTTGTATATTGTAAAATATTTTGGAATTTTTGCAAAAATTGAATTAAATTTATATTTTCCTCCAAAGGAAAATGTATGTGTATATATATATATATACACACACACACACACACACACACACACACACGTATTCGAAGTAGATTGCCCTTCACTTATTCAGATCTTCTTTAGTGTCTTTCATTACTATTTTCTTAGAAAGGTTCTGTATAGCTTTTGCCATGGATCTTTAAAGTATCTTATATTTCAATTGCTATTTTAATTCTCTTCATTTTTTTCTAATTCTGTATTAATTATTTTTGTTATGCAAGACTAGAATTGACTTTTGTACATTGTGAATTCAGATACATTGTTGAATAATTCTATTAAATAATTTATAGATTAGTATAGATTTCTAGAGATTTAACAACTAATGTTTGTATTTTTTATTTTATAGACTTTTGTGATTTTGAAGTTATTGTTGTTATTGTATCTTTATATGGATTAGAAGTGGCAGTATTGCTTATACTTATCCTATCCCTGATTTAAAGGTAAAGCTACTATGTTTAAATGTGACATCTTTGTCTCAGTATTATCTTTGGTGATTTTATCAATGTCTTGCTCACAGTTGATATTCAATAAATATTTGTTTTTGAGAAAGTATCATATCACATTTTATTCTGAATCACTCTATTTCTAAAAAGATTCTTTGTGACTCTTTTGTGATTTAATGAGTGTAACTAAAATTATCTTCAACCAAATTTTATCTTTAACCAAATTTTATCTTTAGCTCAAGGACCATTCCTTCTTCCTCATAGTTTTTGGAGGGCTCTCACTCATCAGTATCTACTTTTCTCTCTAACAGTAAATATCAATAGTATAGGCAGCTTATTGCTGTCTTCAGATGGTGCTTTTCCAGAATAACTGTACATGTGATGAAAAAGTGAGACTTAAAACTCTAAAATTTGCTACAATATCATGATACAGTGTGTTAAGTCCTCAAAATCATCTTTGACAAGTTTGTTTTTTACTCTGTGTAGATTAAAATTACAAAAGCAATTGTTAAATACAAATTCTTGCAATTGAGATTTTATTTTGATTTTGATTATAATTTTTGAAGGAATGTGAACTGTAGATACTTGGAACTACTTATCAGTTAACAACTTTGACTACTTCAGTATTTAGAAGCTGTAATTTAAAATTAATTCATCTCATCTTAGAAAATTTGGGGAGAACAAAACAAAAGACCACAATAATACAATCTATGCTACTGGGAACAAAATACTATTATCTGTTCAGTGCATTTCCTCTTAGCTTTTTCTTTATCCTTAGAATTATCAGGCAAAAAAAATTTCTTATGATACTGAGTATTTTATCAAACTAATGCAATATTTTTATTGCTGCACAATAGTGCATGATATAGACTAGGGATTGGCAAATTGTTAGACTGCGGTATTAATCTGACCCAGAATGTTTTTTTGAGGGAGGTATAGCTAATGAGTTAAAAATAGATTTTATATTTTTAATCATTGAAAATATGAAAATAATTCTACTCATTAATATTTCATAACATGTGAAAACTACATAAAATTAAGATTTTAGTTTTCTTAAATAAATTTTTATTAGAACACACATACTAAGCAGAATTGTCATGTTACAGACTGACCCAAAAAGTAAAATATTTACCATCCAACCCTTTATAGAAAAATTTGCAGATTGTTGATGTAGGCTCACAGTAATGTATGTAACTATCACAATTTTGCTGAAGAGCCAAAGACTAAATATGTGTGACCCTTTACGGAAAACTTTGTAGACCTCTGCTATAGACTGATGATAATTTATATGACATTTTATTCCATAGTCAACTTCGTTCCTATTTTTGATTATTCACCAGTGATTCCTATTTCTATGTGTTTGTTCTAACTGCACCCTCAGACAAAAATTACTCTCTCTCCTTCTCTATTTTGAGGTGAACTTTATACCTCAGCTGTTTTCTCTCTGCAAAGCCTTTACCATAACAGGAGGCAAGCATTGCAAAGTTCAGTATTTCAGGAGGCTGTATTTCATTGTCTCTGAAAAGGCAGTAATGTTAGTAGTGATAATAATTCACAATTACCCAGGGTTTAAGATATTCTAGAGTTTATGCTGAACCCTTTACATGAGTATGTAATTTCACCATTATTTACAATTATAATTCCCATTATACATATTTGACTGCTTACTTGAGTGAATTAATATTTCCCACATCATATAGTTAGTAAATAGAGGAGCCAAGAGACCAACCACTGGTGTACACTTTTCAAAGTGCTTTATAATTGTAACTGTGTCCGCAGCTGGAATGTCTAATTCCTTGATGTAAGGCTACAGGTATTTTATATCTTTGAACTCCCAGTGCCAAGCTTAATTCTTTTTTTTTTTTTTTTTTTTTTTTGGTACTGGGGATCGAACTTGGGATCTTGTGCTTGCAAGGCAGGTGCCGGGACCACTGAGCTAAATCCCCAGCCCCCACGCTTAATTCTTGATACATGATTGATCATAATACTTGTCTGTTAATTGATGAATGCAGGAATGAATGAATGAATGAAGGCTGAACACTGACACTCTTTCAACTTCTCTAAATTGCTTGGCAGTATTTACAATGAAACTATCAAAGAAAGGATAAGAGACAACTATTCAAACATACGTTACTGGAGAAGACCATGTCCCTGCTACTGTTTTTACTGTGTAATGCATTATGAAGCCATCTGATAGCAAGCAAAGAGATCTTAAATTAAAACTGTCTTTATTTAATAGGAGTAAGAAGGATTTGAATATTTCCTTTTAGATGTTAGGATCCAGGGCAAACATTTGAAATAACCTTGGAGCTAGTGAATAATAAAGGCTGAGCCTGAAGATAAAGACATTGATTAATATCTCATGATCTTCCTGTCAAGGAGTCATTTCAATCTGATAATTTAACTTAATGATAAAATGACTTACACAGTGCATACTTCAGCCAATAAAAAGATAAGTACAATGTATTACAGGATTATAAAATGATATCAGAATAAGGAGGAATAGAAAAATATCAAAAAGAATGAATAGTTTTTTTTCACCTCAGACCATGTCATGTCCTATTATTGCTTCACTTTTCATTTTATGTATACTGTACAGGTCACTAAACTTATTGACATTAGTGTCAACATGAAGAGTGTGAATATTTCACTTATACTCTTCAATTTGAAGGGGAAAAAATGCTTATGTGTCATTCATGTAAACTGCCTAAAATTTTCTGGAATAGCAAGGAATGCATTTTAAGAATTATAAAATCTTCATTAAAAAATCACTGATCCTACTTGATGTATTCTCAAATAATATAACCAAACAATAATGATTTCTTGCAATCCCAAGAACCACTAATTTAGTTCTAAAGTGTTACATTTTTTCTTTCCTGTTATTTTAATAGCCTCTTATTCCTGTTTACATGCGGACATATATAGTTCACTGTTGTTCATTTTTGCCATGCAAAAATATTTCCCATTGTAAAATTCCTAAAATAAGCTTAAACATTGTTTTAGTGCCTACTGTATTGAAATGGTTCCATTTTCCTTGGCCTTTAATTAACCTTGCTTTTGTTTTTCCAAAATATCATTGTACTTTCTCTTTTCTAGGGGTAATAATTGTCTAAGAAATTCTCTTTCTTCTTTTCAAAATTAGTTTTTTTTTTTTTTTTTTTGGTACCGGGGATGGAACTTGGGACCTTGCACTTGCAAGGCAAGATGACGGAACCACTGAGCTAAATCCCCAGCCCTCTTCCTTTCAAACTTATTAGCAAAAAGAGCACATTTTAAATTATGTGATTGTGTTAGCTTTCAATCACTGTGCAAAATACATGAGAAAATTAACTTAAAAGGAGTAAAGATTTATTTCAGCTTATGATTTCAGAGGTTTTGGTACATGGTTTCTTGGCCCCATTGCTTTGGGTCTCTGGCCAGACAGAATATCATGGTGGGAGCATATGGTGGAGGAAAATTGCTTACTGAATGTTGGCCATGAAGACAGAAAATAGAAGGGGCTGGGGTCCCAATATCCCCTTCAACGATACACCCCTCCAATGACCTTACCTTCTTTCTACTAGACTTCACCTCCTAAAGTTCTAGCACTTTCCTGTAATGTCAGAAACTAGCAACCAATGCTTTAGCATATGCACCTTTGGGAGATGTTTAACATTCAACCCTAATTTTTATTTTGTGTTTGTGGTACTAAAGATTGAACCCAGGAAATGCTGAGCTACATTTCCAGCCTTTTACAATTTTACTTTGTGACAGGGCCTTGCTAGGTTTCCTGCGTTGGCCTTGAACTCACAATCTTCCTGCCTCAGTATCCTTAGTACTGGAATTGCAGGTATATGCCACCATGTCCAACTCCTAAGTGATTTTTATCTACTCAGTCAGCAAAAGCTGAGCCAATAGCTACAGGGTGTGGGGAAATTCATAATAATATACATCCATAACAGGAGTAAAAGTTGGGATAGCTCTCCAGAGTGAAATTTGACAATGTTAAACAAGGTTTAAAGCTGAGTTTCTAATTGCATACAGTATTCATATTCTAGAAATACTTGGTAAATAAAGATATCTGTTAAAGTGATATCAGTGATACACTATATTGGTCACCTGTCCATTGCTGGGACAAAATACCTGTTACCTGAAACTTGAGAAGCTTATTTTAGCTCACAGTTTCAGAGGTTTCAGTCCATTATTGGATGACTCTAAGGCAGAAATATGATGGCAAAGTAAAGTAGCTCACCTCATGGCATCCTGGAAGCAGAGATCAGGAGAGGAGTATCAGAGAGGATGGGGCCAAGGACCAGGTGTGTTCCCCAAAGTCATGCACCCATGGACCCATGCAAAGACTCCAGAAGCATGCTTTACTACTTTTCTAGGCATCTTTCATGGGAATTAAATTGATAATCAAGATTAACCTTCGCATATACTGAACATTTTAAGACAACTCAAACAAAAAAGGCTGGGTACATAAATTTTGGCAGATTTTTCCAATGATTAGTACAAATTAATTGAATAGCTTTTGTAGAGAATATTTAACTACTTGAAAAAATTAACAGTAGAGTGTTACAAGTGCAGTTACAAAGTAGCATTTACTCTATGCTGGAAACTTCTGTCAAAGAATATTCAACTGACAATACATAGAACATTATGAGTACATATTAAAATATGTACTTTGTTCACTGCTCATCCCATCTTTAAAGTCTATAGTAGGTGTTAGTTATGTTTTAAGTAGGTGTTTGCTATATTTTAAATGTTAATGCAAATTAAAAATAAGCATGAAAGCATAGAAAATCAAAAGTAAATATATGGGATAATCTTGAGGAATTTAGATGAATTGGAAAAAATATTCAAATACCAGAATAAAATTATATATAATATTCATTGTTTAAGTTGAAAATATCCATCTAGAAAAGCTTTATTACTTTCAAATATAATATTTTCTCATATTTTGTTATAAGATTCCATGTTTTGCATTATGGTAACAAAATATGACCTATAGATGTTTTACCTTTTGATATATTTTTACATTTTTTTAATATGGCATAACATACTGTTAATACTCATGAACATTTAGAGTCATTTTTGTTTTTGTTTTTGTTTGTTTGTTTGTTTGTTTGGTACCGGGAATTGAACTTGGATCCTTGCGCTTGCACAGCAGGCGGCAAAACCACTGAGCTACATCCCCGGCCCTAGAATCATTTTTGATGTTAGAGTAAAAATGTGAAATCTAGTCAAACAAAATCTAGCGTATGCCTATGTGTTATTTGTCACCGTTCTGTTATTACGCTGGACATTTATGGAACATTTGGTTTTTTTGTGGTGCCATAGACTGGGGTGGCAAGAGCCACAGTCATAATATTCTTAACAGAAAACACTCATTGCTGAGTCATTGTTACTATGCTTGCTGAAGTTCAAGCTGCAGACAAAATTTTTCCAGCTACCCTTAGTTTGCATTAAATCTCATGAAAGGTATGAAGGGTCAGCACTGTCTTTGCTTTTTGACTCCTTTCTACATAAGTTTCTGACTTCCAGAGTACCTTTGATATTCTACCTTCTTAGTGGTCTATTCAGCTGATCTTTTTATTGTTTTTATATGGGGAAATAGAATGCTATTGTTTTTCTTTTCATTAAAAAATTTTTAAACTGACACATAAAATCATACATATTTATTATGAAGTACCATGTGATATGTTGATGCAAGTATGAAATGTATAGTATTCAAATAAGAGTAAACCTCTAACTCTTCAAACATCTATCAATTCTTTGTGAGGAAAACATTAAAAATGCTTTCTTCTAACTCTTTGAAATACACAATACATTATTATCATTTCTAGTCACACTATTGTGTAATAAAACACCACAATAAAAAAAACACCACAATTTATTTCTCCTATAACTGCAACTGTGTACTGATGGATCAACTTCTCCCCATTCCTCTTTCTCCACTCCTCTTCCCAGTCTTTGGTAACCCTCAGTCTACTCTAATCTTTTATGAGATCAGTTTTTTTCAGATTCCACACTACTGAGATCATGCAGTCTTTTTCTTCCTGTGCCTGGCTTATTTCATGTAACGGCCTCTAGGTCCATCTGGGTTGTTGCAGACGGTAGGATTTCATTCTTTTATGGCTGAATATTTCATCGTATATATGTATTGCATTTTCTTTATCTATTCATCAGTTGATGAACACTTAGTTGCTTCAGTTTTTTGGCTCTTGTGAATAATGCTACAGTGAATGTGGGAGGCAGCTGTCTCTTTGACATACTAATTTCTTTTCCTTTGGATACATACCCAGTAGTATGGTTGCTGTATCATATGTGGTTCTATTTTTAGTTTCCTGAAGATGAACCATATTGTTCTCTCTAATGACTAGACTAATTTACATTCCTACCAACAATATGCAAAATTTACCTTTTATCTACACCCTCACCAACACTATTTTTGTGGCTGGGCAGTGGTGGTGAGGGGTTGGGTGGGTAGTTCTAGATCTGCTGAATGAACCAGTTGCTTTACTACTTCTTTAGGACATCTAAAGAGACAGTATTTAGAAAGAATACTTATTTACTTACTTTCTGACAACAAACAGATGTTAAAACAAAAACATTGAAAGAATTGAAAGAGATAGAACTATATTAAAAGAAGCATGTTAACATTTCTGAAGTTCTACAATGCTATAGATATTTTATGCTAGCAGTTCTATTGCTTTGAAATAGCAAATACTTTTAATAATAATGATAAAAATATTAAAATAAGAACAATAATCTCAACCCAAGAGGTTTTGTGGGAAATGAAAAACATAGTGTCAGTGGTTGTATGGTGTGTTCAATTTTAAGGAACTATACACTCTTCTGTGATTCTGAAGGTATCTTATTCCCTGATAACCCCAGTAATGTTGATTCATACCACCCAGTGTCCCTAGGTGGTTAAAAAAAAAAGTATTTTACATATACAAAATGACAAAAAGAAGTATGCAAACAAATCTGGAATTTACTTTTTGCTGTACTTCTTAATTTATTTTTCAGGTTTGTTTTTTATCATTATTACTAAGT
>NW_004624821.1:7307335-7348535 GCF_000247695.1 Heterocephalus glaber | reverse complement strand
TGGACTCCTATCAGTCTTATGTTATTCTTCTTTGCATCGTCTAGCAGTTGTTGGATTGATTTCTCATGGTCCCTTACTATTTTTAAGAAATCTCTATTTTCATGGTCTCTAACTGCGATTCTGTCTTCTATATCTGATATTCTATCTTCAGATTCCATTAATCTGCTGTGGATACTTTCAATGGAGTTTTGATCTCCTGAATATCTGTTTGAATCTGTTTCATGGATTCTATTTCTTTCTTATGTTGGGCGATCATGGTTTCCATTTCCTTCTTATGCTGGGTATTCATGGCTTCCAGCATGTTTCTGAGCTCATCCAATTTTTATCTGTTTGTGTTCTAGATCCTCTAATCACGTCTTTCACTCTGCTCACCATCTCTGTAGATATCTGGGAGATTATTTCTGGTTTGAATTTTTCTAGAGCCTCATGTATCTGCTTTGTTACTTCCTGTGCTATCATTTCAGGGTATCCAGGTGGTTGGTTATGGGACTTTTCCATCTCATTTTCCCCAGGATTTACCCTTGGTGTGGTGGAAGTCTGAGTTTGTGCCTTGCTTAAATGTGTTCTCATTTTTGTTTTTGGTACTGTCCTTGGTTTAACTCCTGGGTTGATAGTTTGAAATTGCTTATTGTAGGTATCTTTGTTGCTTGTAATTAGAACCCTTATGGAATGATTGCTTCTCAGAGGTGTCTTCCAGATATAGCTGGTCTTTTAAGTTTTGAGTCTCCCTCATTTTCCTTATACTAGGAAGGTTCATTGACTAGATCAATAACAACACCTTAGCCCAAGTGATACAATCAGCAACACCATTGCATCAAGTACATCTTCGAAAATGACATTTTGTGGTAGTTATTAATCTATCACCTTTAGCTGTGTGAATTAAATCAAGATCGAGGACTAACACAACATATAGTGAATAAACTCTTCAATATAACAACTTTACCCTTTGGGAGGGGGAGTTAGAAGGGGTTGGGGAGGGAGGAACAGATGGGAAGAAGGATAAGGGAAGGTTTGCAGTGTGGCCAGAGGACACAGGTGAGAAGGAAAAAGAGAATAATAGGAAAATAAAAAGAACTCTGACTGAGGACCAAAACAGGGACAAAAAGGGAAGATGAACAATGTGAGAGAGCAAGAGCATGTAAGAGAGAGAGAGAAAGAGAAAAGAAAGAAGAAGAGAAAAGAAAAAAAGGAGAGAAGAAGAAATATTTGCAAAGAGGAAATAAATTAAAGGTAAGAGGAGCAAAAGAAAAGAAAAGAGAAAAAACACAAACTAATAATACTAATTTTAGGAATAAAAAAACAATGAAGATGAAGGGCCTCTTTCAGGGTATGTCTCTGCTGTCACAATAGGCAACGTGCGTTGCAGTGTGCAGATATAAGTCAATGAGTCTCAGCAAGCTAGTCGCAGACCCATGAGATTCAGGCAGATTTCTGGCTGCAAGTCCCAAGTTGTGCTCCCTGTTCTCCTGTATGGTTGAATTCTGAAGAGTTGTATTGCAGGTTCCAGCTGCCCTTCCCCCTGAAGATAGACCTGGTCCTGATGGGAGTTGAAGATGACTCCAACTTACCCAGTACAGTTGTCTGGTGGTCCAGTGTCCTCTGCGTCTTTGTAGCATGGAACCAGGTGGCTGTACAGAGAAGAGGCCAGAGGAGTGGGCGGGGGGTGTGTCCAGTGGATTGCTGCCAGTGCGCAAGCTGATTTAGCGTGTTCCGCGTGACTCGCGACCTTGTTAGGGTGTCTGCAGCGGACTGATTCTGAAATCTTTTCTTATATTTGGGAACTTTTCTTCCGTAATTTCTGTAAGCATGTTGGTGAATCCATCTGTGCAATCTTCTAACTTTTCTCTAACTCTGATTAGCCTTCTTCTTGTCATCTAGTGGCAGCTGGATAGTTTTGACTTGTTCTCTGATTTTCTTTTTGGCTTCTTTGACCTCTTTATCATAATTTACTGTTTTATCTTCAATAGCAAACATTCTGTTTTCAAACTAGTCATTTCTGGAATGTATGAATTCTATATTGTTTTTTATTTCAGGTATTTCTCTCTGAGATCTTTTTGAAAATTCCACATCCTTGTTGAATCTGTTGTTCAAATATTGAAATACTTTAGTTAGCTTGTCTAGTTTTTTTCTTATTTCCCTGAAATTCACTGTGTGGATATTGAGTGTAATTGTTGTAAACTTTTGGTTTATTTCCTCTTTGAATTCATCTGTTTTCTTCATTCTTTCTGTTGTGTTCAGAGTTTGCAATGAAATAGATTTAATACAGGATGCATAATTTAAAGGATTATTTTATAACATTCACCCAAAAAGTCAAATGCAGAGGAGTGCAAGAGATCTATCCACACACTAGAAACCCGAAAAATACAGCCAAGGGCCTGGATCCCACAGCAATGTTCTGCATAAGTCTGGCTAAAGGCCTAGAGCCCAAGGTAGTAATATCCTCCATGAGTCCAGCAAGAGGCCTAGAGCCCATGGCAATGTCTCATGTAAGTCTGTATCTAGGGTCTTCACCAGAAAAGCCCAAAAACTAGTGGTGGAAGCTAGAAAACCTGCACTGGTGAGGGGAAGGATTTGTGCCACTAGGCTGAGGGATCTACCCTGGAGCCAGGAAGCGATGCTCAAAGCGAAGACCAGAGCTCCCCTGACAAGAACAGTAGACATTCTCAGTGACAGAGGAACCAAGCTCCTCCTCTGAGAGAGAACAGCCAAGTTTGCCTCAGGAAAACCAGCCTTGGCACTTCTCCAAGAAAATCAACAGCACAATTGTCCCCTCCAGTTCTTTTCATGACATTGGCAACATTCCTCAGGTGGGTCTTCCATGCCCAGAACCATGCTGATTCTGTTCAGCTTGGCATTCCAAGTTGACCATTAATCCACTACACATTCTAAGAACTTTTCATAGATTTCTGCTATCTGGTATTTGTTTTCTTCTTCCTTTGTAACCCCTTGCTCTGTTTTGGGGAAGTTGGGAGGTTTAGGAATTCTTTCTCCTACTTGTATCTATATTTATTTTTATATATCTATATATCTTTTTAAATTATGTGTGACCCCCTCGTTTATCTCCTCCTTTTTGGAGGTGTTACTGCAGGTTGGGAACTAGAGAAGTGATGGGAGTATGTGGATATATGGAGGTTTTTAGTGGGATGTTGCCTCCCTGTGAATAATTTGTAAGTTTGTATGTCTAGTTCTAGTATTTACTTCTTCTGTTATTTACTTTAAGTGGTTTTGATTCTGTCCCTGTGTTTTGCTGCAAGAATTGCTTCAATTTAATAACATTTCTGTGTGATAGTCCTTGCAGTTACTTTTCCTCCCTTTTGCCTATGAGAGAGAGAGAGAGAGAGAGAGAGAGAGAGAGAGAGAGAGAGAGAGAGAGAGAACCTAGACAGGTATTAAATCAGAACCAATGAAAGCACAAATACATGAATAACCATCTAATATACACATGAAATCATAGAAGAGAATAACCTCATGTTACTAAATAACTCAGGAAATATACAAAAACTTAAATCAGTAAGATGTCTGATGGCAACACATTCCAATAAGCCATTGCACACTTGATTTCCAAGTAGCTTCTTTGCCAGATAGTCTTGAGTGTTCATACCCCATTACTCTTATGATCCTTCCATTACAAAACTGGAGTTAACTCAGACTCAGGACCTCATTCTGCCAGTTTTCAGGCATTTTTATAGAGTTTGATCCATCTGAGTTCTTGGGTTAGGAACTGTTGTTGTCTCTCTCCCTGGATGTCATGGTGGACTTGGCAGACAAGTTCACTGGCCCCAAATTGTCCACTGAGTCAGGATTATTCCTATCTCATCAGTTTAACTACAGCAATAACAGACTAATCCATTTCAGTTGTGTCTGTCAGAGATAGTTAAGAAATTGTTATAGGGTAGTTTCTTTAGAAATGGCTCACCAATCAAAAGAATTGGACGAGACAAGCCAATAACAGTGCCAAAAGTTTATTTGAAAAGTAAGGGGTGAATAGGCATGAGAGAAATGAGCTCTGAAGAGCAAACTTGGGCTGAACAAATAGAAAAAGAAGATAAAAGCAAAAATGAAAGTACACACGGTGTCTGAGAAATGCAGCATGGGCTACTGTGCAAACTCACGCAGGATAGCAGCTTTCCGTGATGGCCACTTTTTAATGTTGTCTCCATCTCCGGGAAGCTCGCAAGAAGTCCTGCATACCTGGTCCTGGCTTTCCCTGGGATCTTGTAATTGACAGGTTCTGTTCATTTCCCTCAGCCAAATCACATACCTTAAGCCCCTGTTTAGGTCTCCCTTTAGCAGTGGGAACATGGTGCCAATGTGAGCCTCCAATCCTGAGTAACACAGACTGAATCTGGTGCCTGATTGGAGGTCCTGGTATAGCGATCACCAGTCCCTGCCCTTCAGCGAGACTCACCCGTCTGCTCTCCACCTGCCCACAGTCTCCAGTGACTGTTTTGGGATTGAAGCTCAAACTCCCAGCCCTTTTCTACAATGTCTTCCTGGCCTAAGCCTGCACTGTGCAGCTATGTCCTAGGGCACTTGTAAGGCTGACACACATGTTACTACTGGAAGGTAGCTCAGGAATCAGGGACTCACATTATTCCTGCCATGTCTCCAACTTCATAAGAATGGAGTGCAGTTCTCAGTGAAAAGAGAAGTTATTTCAGTATGCCTCCCCACTGGCAGCCCGCCAGCTATGGTTTCTCTTCTGGATTGCCTCTTCTATATCAGTTAATCCTATTTTCTTCTCTTCTGTCAGTTCCCTCCTTGTTCCTGTGTACCCTCCCCTCATTTCAGTTCCTCTCCAAGCTACTGTCCTCTAGACTCCAGACACTTGGTCTTGGAGAAGCTAGCTAAGCTTCTAGAACTCACTAATCCACCATCTTGTCCTCTCTCTTCTGTATTTTTTGTTTATGTTCTCTGAGTCTGTCCAATATGGCTCCTCTTTTACTCAGCAATTTTGGATCTTCTAGATTATTCCTTCTCAGTGGATCTTTCATCAACTTCTATAACATGATTGTTCCTCTGGTCAGCTAAATTGAATCTTCTATTCCAGACTTTTGCCTTGTCTAAGAGGTCCATTTGACTGGCACTTCTGCTGTCCTATGCAGAAGGAAAACAATGCAGAGCCAGCTCCAAGTTGGTGGTGGCTGAGTCAAGGTGTGGAATCCACAATTATAGAGTTGATCAGGGGTCAGCCTGGGGTCTGAGCATTCTGCCAGTGCCTCCTGAGCATTCCCTAATTCTTAAAACAATTTTCACAGTCTGCCATTTTATTGAATGTGGTTTTGGTGACTGACATTAACCAGTCTCAAAATTTCCCTCATGCTAGTGGTATTTGCACACATACCAATTTTGGCTATGATTTACTGAAAAAAAATTGCCACTAATCTTTTTTTAAGTCCAAAACTATTTGTGCTAAATGTCAGAGTAATTTTTCACTGCATCTTTAAGTTTTTACCTGCACTTTTGGTAAAAGGAAAAGTTGGTCTTTCTCCTTTTTAATGCAAATTAACCAAAGTGGAGTTAAGACATTTTAAGTGTATTTTTAGAGTGTGCTATATATTCATAATTTTCTATTTAAAGCCCTTTTTATTTGTGATATAGAGTTTTTTATTGTAATTTCCAACACAATTGAATGATAGAATGCAAATACAGTAGGTGTCTTTCATCAAAATTTCCTGTTTCTGGAAATGTTCATAATTTAAATAATTATTTATCTTGACTTCATGCCAGTTAAGTTTGCTCATGTAGGGACTGAATTTTAATGAAGTATTTGAATGAGTTTTCACTGATAGGATCTTTTGACAGGAACACAATCAAATGAGAAAAGGTTTAATCTCCCATATTTTCATTTCTTCAATACTTGAAACAGAAAGATAAGAACCCCCCCCCCCCCAGCAAACAGAAGCACTGAATAGAAGACAGGTTAGAGCCTGGATCGTTTAGGTTTGTCACAGATAATTTACTTACTAACACTTGAAGTCAATGTAATTTATCTAAAGAAATATATAATAAGCATTAACACACTCCCTTCAATAAAATTAAAATAGGCACAGTAGCCCACTCTGTTGTGCTTGGATTAGTCAGGTAGTTTTAGATTCCATGTCCACCATAATTCTAGAACTTTCTTTATTTGAAAAAAAATACAAAATTGAGAAATGATTTAAGATGTTTCCAGTGTTAATCTGTAGGCTACATGAGTCTCCCTGGGAATGGACAATGCACAGTTCCATGGAGGAAGAGGATTTTATTAACTAAATGCCTAACAGCTGTCTCATAAGCATGAGCCTAGATAAACCAAACAAGCTGTAAATCTCTGCACCCTGCATGAAAGGCCACATAATACAAACTGATTACTTTAGGGCTTGTATTAATGTGGCTGTGAATAAAAATAACCAACCAACAAATCCTTGCCTAATTTTAACAACTACTGACGAGAAAATCTAGACAGATGGATCATTATGAGGCATGGGTTTATAATGCTTTAGCATGGTGATCAAAGTGGGGGAGGATCACTAATCTCCACCAAGCAAGAGTTCTAATCTCTCTTGGGAAAGCCAACCATGTGATATTTTCAGCTGGATTTGGCAGAAACACAATAACTTTTGCATGAACACAGGAGGAGCAAACAACTTTTGATTTACATTTTAATAGAGGCTTTTGATGTAGCAACTTTCCAAACATATTTCCAAAAATATATAGTGATATATATATGATAGATATATAGTGATATATATATCACACACACACACACACACACACACACACACACACACATATATATATATATACACACATATCCTTGTTTGTGGAAATCTACCATTTATATTGGAATGTTAAATGCAGTCACTTTAACAATGATTATACCTGGAATATAACAGTCATTCAGTAAATGCTTTTGAATAAATTATAAATACCACAATACAAAACTAAGAATTCATAGAGGTAGTCTCCTTCTAAACCAGGGTTGGGAAGCAGAACATGCCAAGTTTTTCTGATACTACTATAACAGCAGATTTACAAACCCAAGAAAGCAGTTTTATTTGAGAAGTGTATATTTGTGTTTAATTGTGTCAGTTAAGGAATAAAGATTATAATGGAGACTCACATCAGCAGTGCTTACTGACACTGTTTCTTCTCTAGTCTTCCCTTTCTTCCTTTGCCTACACCCAGTGTCAGGAGGATTCATTCTCCTAGTGAGAAGCTAGCGAATTACTCACCTGTGGTGGAACATCTCTCCAGACTAAGGTTCCATTTGGTAAATCCCTGTGCCAGAGCACTTTTTTGGAATACTTGCTCAGAGTGATCATCCACTAGGATCTTTAAAAAGGGAGAATTTCATCCAAAAAAGTGAATGGCTCACTTTTTTTTTCATGAATGCAATTTTGTTTTCAATCTTGTCAAACCACAGTAAGATTGTCAGTACTATTTCAATTTCTTAGATGTGGAAGCCAAGATAGTTTGAGATTTTTCTATGTATTTTTGATAGAAAGCCAAATGCTATTTCAGAAAAGAATTGTTTAAGAGTAGAGGGGCAACAATAGAGTAGAAATGACAGCCTTCCTTATCAACAGCTTTTTTTGTAAAGCCCGAAGTGTGTCATAACTCTTTGTCAGTATCTTGTAAAATATAGTGTAATTAATTGCATTTTTTAAGTTCCAGTAGGACATGGTCAGTTCTAATGATCTCCATTGAATGTATGCAATTTCATAATGTGCTACTGTATATTTTTCTGATACACAATTAGATATCTGCTCCTTAACTTGCATGGACTAGAGAACAATCCACTGGATTATACTAAATGTACACAGCTCCTGGCTCAGTGCATATCAGTCTGTTTAGTTTTCCTCTGCACATGTTCAGATATATGCATGTATCAGGAGGAGAAAAACTTTACTCTTTAGCATCCAGAAATCATATGATACTCATTTACATCTTGTCTCTCTCAATACCTTAAGAGGCTTCCCTTTTAAAAACTGATGTTATCTGTGAATTTCTCAAAAGCCCACAAAATTGGTTTATGAAGTAAACTGTATTTGCCCTACTGCAACAAGGGAGTACATCAATTAGAATTAATACTGTCTCAAATGGCAAATTAGGACAGAGTATTTAATCAATGTCAGGGCCGGGCTAAGTTTTGAAACAGGTCTTTTAAGATTGAGAAATTGTTGAGACTGAGCAGAGTTCATGATACAACAGTTTTGACTAATGTGGACAGTAAACAAGGTTTTTGAAGTGAGTGTTAAGCTATAAGTCTTGATAAATAAAGTCTTTATTTGGTTCATAGTCTTAGCTTCCAGTAGCAAATATTTCTTGGAACAAGAAACTTGGTTAATTTCCTTTAGTCCAAGTATTGCTTACTACAGATTTAGATTAAAATCTTATATTGCTTTCAGTTCTTATTCATTGCATTTTAAGGTTACTTTCAAATTACTTTTTGTTTGATATAGTAATAAATGCTTTCAGAAAATTTAACAAAAGTGATGGCACTGTAATTTAAAAAAATCAATCTTATAAAATACAACCACTCTAAACCTTAAGATGACTTTCAAGTGTGATAAATTTTTGTTTATTAACACATGAGAAATCTTTTATTTCTTCCATTTTAATAAAATAACTCATTGGCAAATAGTATAAATGGAGAAATGAATGACTTTTAGAAGTAAAAAATTATACAATTTCTGCAATGTTATTCTTATTAAGAATACTGAGCATTGTATAAAGCCTTATTTTTTAGCTTATTCAGAATAGCACTTTCTTCTATTCCAAATGTTTCCAGTTCCAAGAGTCATTAGTATTTACAAATTCATTTCAATTTAGAAGTTGCAGTATTAAGTGCAATTATTACATATCCCCTTTCTCCTTAAAAGCAACCATCTCTCAACACACCAGCACATGTAAGACTTGCATACATTTTATTCCAGAAACTTTAGAAAATACTATGGGGCTTTCAAATATTTATTAATAATGATTATGTTTATTTTTAAATTCAGATAAATACATATAAATATTTAGTCATCCAGTATTAAATTCCAAAACCAGATATCCTCCTAAAGCCCATTTTGAAATTATGAGTCATATTTATTTCTCAAATCTCATCATTTTATTTTCAGGACATTTATGCAATGCTCTTGGCATTTTCTTTTACCTTCTTTAATAAAGCCTCCTCTGCTGCCTTTGTTCTTTTCCTTATCCCTTCCCACTTTTCTCATTCACATTTTGACCTAGTAGGTATATCTGTTTATTACACATGCATATTATTATACATGAGATCCAATGCTTGCTGGTATCTGAATAGATTTCCATTTTGCTGGTTAATCTTTCAAAGGTGTATAACTCATTGGACTAGTATAATTGTATAATTTTAAAGGGAAATTTTAATAATTTCCTGAAATTAGTAAATTCAGTTTTTTAGTATTTTTATTTTTAGTGGGAAGCAAATAGGACTTAATGTCCAAAAAGTTTTAAGTTTAAAATTAAATGCCAATACTCTCTATATTTTGACATTGTTGGAAGATTATTGAGCTGAAAAATTTTGAGATTATTGTTATAATAACTTTTAATAAGTAATTATCTTCCCCTTATTCCAGAGAACTACTCTATGAAACATGTGGAATCTATTAATAAACACAGTGAACAGCTATGCCTAGCAGCGTTATCATTTCCAACATCAATTTACTATGTGATTACTGAAGCACCAGAGTCATATATATATATATATATATATGTATATATGTCTTTTGGGTGGCAGAACTGTCCTACCAGGGAAGTGAAGTAGGTCAGTGATGGCTCAGGCAGAAGAATGACAACTGGAAATTTGAGTGTGTTTTTGGGGACCATTTCTATTTAACAACAGCTAACTGGGCTTATAGATACTTTGAAATGCAACAGTTAGCTAAACAATACAAGTGTCTGAAAAGCAGTTTACACTCTCCTTCAACCCTCTTGAGTTGTAATGGTTGCTGAAGTTACAAAAGTAATTTAAAATTTTTTTTATCCCATGTGTTATTGATGTTTATTCTATATATTCATTAAGATGGTTTAATCTTAGTTTATGGTGTACCAGAGTTATGGCATATATATTTTTGACTTTCCATTTGGGATTACAGAGGCTCATTTTCCATTCAAGAAGACAGGAAGTCATTATATTTAAGTGGTTTTTTTAAACAGTTCTCAGAATTAAATGTCCAGAATTTGTCATCTTATTCCATATGGAGT
Source organism: Heterocephalus glaber (assembly GCF_000247695.1). The sequence goes on along the minus strand of NW_004624821.1, from coordinate 7,338,320 downwards.
GTTCTTCATCTCCTCCAATAACTATAAAACCTGTGCTATTCTTACCACATTTCTGTGGGAAATGGGACAGTGAATTTGGAGCATTTCATTCATTCAGAGAGTCTTAGGATGAATTTGTATGCACAGTCTTTATCTTTCTCTTTTTCTAAGTTTGCACATGGAGCTCAATGTTTAGCTGAATTTAGCAAAATGATTGTTACAAAAACTCGCTTACTATTAATGATTCCTACCTGCACATAAGCTGTGAGAACAAACTTCTGTAGTGTTACTATCAAAAATATTCAGTCTCTTTTCACAGCCACTCAGACATAGGGGAAAATGAAATGTTGCTAGGTTCTCAGGCCTCAGAGTTATTTTGTGTTGCTAAAGAAACTCCTGCTGCATGAAAAAGAAAAGAGAGAGGGGAAGCTTGTAGTTTTGTATTGTGATGGAGTTCTGTCAAGTGATTCCAAAAATGGAATGTGATTGCTTCCATATGCAACCCATATTGTACTCATAGATCACAACCACTCTGTAAGGAGATAAGTTATTTAAAGCAATGAAACATCTGTGCACTAGCACTATTAATGACCAATTAACTCTTTGTTTAGACAAAGAGACCTTTAGAAAAAAGCAATTTAAATATTGGGAACTGTAATTTGACCTTTTTTTAACCATATTAAAAAACTTACTTGAGTTCTCTTGTGATTTATTCACAAGCTAAAACTTGTGATTATTAACCATGTGAAATAAAAGCCTTTGGGCAAAGTAACTCACATTCTATAATCTTACAACTTGCTTTTTAATAGCTGAAATGGTCATTGATTTGACTTGTGGGTGTACATGCTTGTAATTTGCACATTTTTCAAGCAAAGTTTTTTTAAAACTGAAATTATCTTTCAAAATGTTAAGACCCCAGAGTTCACCCATGCTGTTTCCTTTCCCAATACTGTCTGTCACTCCAGTGTCTGCTACATCTTTCCCATTCCCCTGGCCTTGATTTCTAGGTCACTCATCTTTTGTGAGGATCTCACCCTGTAGGTACTGTTCCTTTATTTCTACTCCTGTAGCAATATGCTCCAGCTCCAGTGGGAGCACTGTACTTAGTCTTCTAGAAGGTTTCTAATCTGCCTTCCCCTCTATAGGCTGAGGTGTTTACAAACTGGATTTTTATTATTTACTCTTGAATGTTGACAGCCACCCAAAGTGCCTAAAATTGTTTCTTAGAATCAATGAAGAATATACAACACAGCACCATTCTCAACAAAAAAGGGCATTGCCCCTCAGGTAATATTATTCAAGCTCTTTTCTGTTTCCAATGTAGTGTAACATTCTGCAATTGAATTTTTCTTTTCCTCACCTATTTAATTTAAACTTCTTCCAATTGAGTCTTGATTTCATCTTTTATTCTTTGTTTCCTAGAGTCTGACTTATTTTCAATAGATTGAGAGAGCAAATGACTTTTTCTATCAGTTCCTGTCAGTAATATTTTAAACATTTTTCTCTTATCTCCAGTAGTATGTTCTCTGCTCTTTAAATGGTTTACACTTTCACAAGAGCCTTGTTTTTATTTCCACAATTTGCTTGTCTTTCCATGAGCAAAGCTCTTCCAAGTCCTTTTAGTTCCAATAGGTACCTTTATGTTTATAGACCTCTCCTTGAGCTCTGTAAGTCTATTTGGGTCCTGTTCTGCACTCAGAGCTTATGTGGGAGGTATGGGGATATATACAACCTGTAGCAACATTTTCTGTTACTAGGCATAATAATACTTTCTTCTATTTTAATATGTCAAACATTGTAAAAAGTTGATGATACTGAATGTTGATGATAGTATTGAGGATGTGCTGGTAGAAACATGAATTTAAAGAATAACCATCATGAAGGACAGTGTCAATCGAAGAGCCCTATAGTGTATCCTGTTTTAATTGATACATGTGTAGGACTAAATGTGACTTGTGCATATTTACGACCAAAATGTCTATTGCAGAGGTATTTAACATAGTGAATAAATGGAAGCTACCTAAATTCCAATCACAAGTAAGTTTTCATTCAGATATGGTCATCTATACAATGAAATGTGGCTTACTTATTAAAAGGTTATACAAATATTATACATGTTAACATTGAAATGGACTTTTAGGCAAAAAAAGGGAGTGCAAAAAGTAATAAATGCTTTTTTTTAATAATAAAAATGTATGTGTATGCATTGTAGAGGTAAAAGTTTGAAGGAAAATACCAGCTTTAGCAGTATTTATCTCTTCATGGCAGGTTTATTGTCATGTTATTTTTTATTGTGTTGCAGATAACACATTTTTATTTTTATTACTTTTTTTTGGTACCGGGGGTTGAACTCAGGACCTTGCACTTGCAAGGCAGGTGTGGTGCCACTGAGCTAAATCCCTGGCCTAAAATTTTAATAAACTGTCCTTTATTATATACTTAATGAAAAATAGAATATAGATTGAGACCATTGGATTGCCTGTGGAGAAGGTATTATTTCTGGTAACCATTGATGATGTACAGGTGGAAGATGTATTTTCAAATGCCTGGTATAAGGGCAAAGTCACCAGCACTAGAAATCAGTATCAAGATCCATCCTGGGTTGATGCAGCACCATGAGATAGCACTACAAAGTGTTGGCTGCATTGTCAGCACTTGAGCAGTTAATAACAGGGCAAGTCAAAACTCTACAGTTAATGCAAAGCTCAAATGTTTCTGCTGATGGACTTTGTGGAGTATAGAATCTGGAGACTAAAAACTGAACTCAAGAAATTGAGGTGTGTCTTCTTTGTTCAGACAATCTCTCTACTGATCATACCAGTGGCAGCTAGTGGGGAGGGTATCATGACATACAGGTAAGGGCCCCAGGATTTAAGAACAAAAATAGCATTCTAGAGCTAAACATCTGGGAGGCAATAAGTGTTTAACATCCTGAGTCTCTGAACAAATCTGTAATTTTGGAAGCCAAATCTTGGCATGGGGATAGAGTGGTTCTGGCTCATGACTATGGGACAGGAGCCCAGAGAAACTGAATACAGGATGTCAAGTGATAGCAAGGTCACAAATGGAGCCATTAACTAAAAGAAAGAAGCAGAGGCAAGAACTGGATCCATCCTAAAAATATTGTATTCTTCATGTCTCGGGTGAAGAAGCTCAGAATGGTTCCTAAGAGTAAGACTAGGATCTTTCTAGGGCTTTGATTTCTCAGGTGGACAGAGTTTAAAGTAATCAAGACTTAGTTCTATTTGGGTGCCACCAGCTAAGAACCCCACAAGTCACTGAGCAATTACTGTGCATTTTTCAGTGCTCGTTTTGTATTAGTGCTGGGCTTGCCTGGTTTACAAGAAACTCCCAGTAGAGATGAAGTTGTGAGGAAGGGTACAGTACTTCAGTAGATTATTCACACTACAAAATGGTGGATGCTTCAAAGAACAAATAAATTATTTGAAGGAAATACTAACAGTTTTATAAAATACATGTTAATGTGACTGGCTTTTGGAAGATGACTAGGGCTGAGTCAGTGGAAGTCAAATTCTTCCCTCAGGGAAGGAACTGCATAACAGGGCCTCTTCTGTATAGGATTTGAATTTATTTTTCAGATATTTCTTTGTTGGTTTTTCTCACAAGCACTCATGATTATTACGATCTCCAGTTATATGGCTCAGCCCTTCCATTTTAACCTTCTCTATTAAAACAACATTTAATAGTTTCCACTTCGTATCTTGATCTTCTCATTAAAATATAATTTTTTAAAAGTAAAATAATGTTTGTCAAAAAATATACAACAGGGTACGTGAAATAGTTTACACATTGAACTCACTAGTTAATGAGAGAAAACATAGGAACTTTTAACCGCTTCAGAGAACATTTGAGAAATATATATTCATAGAGTATTTAACAAAGAAATGTTAGGTTAAGATAGGTGAGTTAAATTTTTGAACAAATGGGTAAATATTCAAAACTCATCAATTTTGAGTTATCTGTTTTCAAAAGATTTTTTTTGGATCTTTATCAGAAATGTCAACCAATTAGCAAGTAAATTTAGTAAATTCGAGAACTTTAATCAGTATTAAGCAATGCCTTGAACTGAATATATTCCCATAGATAATTCTTAGGTGACCTTTGACCTTTGACAAACGGCTAAGAAGAATGTGTTACCTAGCTTTATACCTTGTGCCCAACTTTTAGATAATTTTTCTTATTTCCTAGATGTCTGTTATTTTTTCTAGCTTGTTTCCTTAATCCTCCATATTTCCCTGGCAAATCCATTATTTTCTTAGCATTTTGTAGGTTGAAAAATATACCTTGGTTTAAAATTGAAAATGATTGTGTGGTGCTGACAAGTTAGAGTAAATGAATAAAAGCAACCTTAGATGAAATGTATTCTTTATGTGATGAGAAAACCCCTGCTGCTATCTCTGAAAATTTATCTCTAAAATATTAATTAGGATTTGGGTTATACATGGAAAGTGACATCTGTGCAAAGTTGTTCTTGTGCTTTTTCCTTCATAAAATGAAAAAAAAGTACATTCAATTATTTTGTGTTTTATATTAAAATACTGGACCACTGTTGTACTCTTGTGGGAAACTGGTATTGATGGCCATTAAATTCTCATGTAAATCCAAGATTGTATGATGGATTAATTTCTGAAACATAGAGTAATTTCCACAAAAGTCAAAAATAGGTTTAACTTCTTTCAGTGAAAGATGTTTTAATCTATTATAGATCTATTGTAAAAATATTTGCGAGATGAATCATAGCTTCTTTATTTTTCCCTCTTCAGTAGTATTCTTTTTCTCCCTATTATTTTCCTTGACAACCCTGAATTCTCCCTATCATTTCCAGCCTGCTAAAAAGAAACAAATATTTGTTGAGTGTCTATTGTGTGTCTCAGTGAGATAATTAGAAACTTTTCTGACTCTCTCATCAATGCCACTCTCTCTCCAAATTTGGCACTGCACAAGAAGGAAAGCATTAGGTGATAACAGGAAGAAAGAATTTTTGGTGAGTAGAAATATACTTCTGGTAAATGAATTAACTGAAATAAGTATGATTTATGTTCAATGTTAGTGCTGGAATTGTCATAGGACTTTATCTGGTTTAGTCCTTTCATTTTATAGGAGCAAAAATAAAGAGATGTAGAGAGATATGATTTTGCTAACTCAATACAAAAGGGTGAACTTTGCTTTGTTTTTCAGTACCAACATTACACATTTAGAAAATTAGCCTGCTTTTATATATCTTGATTATATAGTTTAGTAATCACAAAGGAACAATATTATACTTCATTTTCTTGAAACAAGAAGAAAAAAAGGTGGCTTCTTTGTATTTAATAGGCATATTGAACTTGAGGATTACCAGTGCTAATGATAAACTGTGTGTGTATATGGGGATGAAATCCCTTAGAAAATCATCAAAAGGCTAACATGCTATATAATTTGTTTGCCAAAAGAAAGCACAAACTTCAAAGACTCGCAATGAGTGACTTTTTTTAACCTGACTATGATGGAATTCTCATCCCCATTTCCTCAGAAAGAGGTCTTCTTATAACTGCACAAAATCTTAAATGCTATATTTAATCTTTATTATTGTTCAACCAGATCTGACTTCATGGTTCCTATTGCTTTTATTAGAAGGACATGTGTTGATGTTGACATGAACACCTGTAATTTTTTAAAAATTGACTTTATTCAGGTATAATTTCCAATAATGAAACTTCAGGGTACAACTCAATGAATTTTGAGAAATATTTAGCCCATGAAATCACATATTCAGAATACAGAATGTTTCTATCCACCTATACAGTTCTGAAGCAGCTGTCACTTTTGATTTTCATGTAATGCTTATTTAGACATTTGGCCTTTTGTCTTCCTGAGATGATGCTCTCTGTTAGACCAGCCTTGCAGACTCTAAAGACCTTTTAAAGTAGAGAACAGGTGTGAATGTGACACAATAATGCTGGAGTTATTTTAAATGACTGAGTCATTACATTGAATTTTATATTTGTCTCTGCCAGTGCCTCCTATTTGAAGTGAGCCTCCTCATATTCATCTAATTTTATAATATACTGTTTGAAAGAAGAGGAAATGCCTTCCCAAATCCTTCCAATGATCAGTTTCTGCCCTAAAGCTAAAAAAGCTTATGCATATTACTAGTTATTAAAATGTGTCCACCTTTGTTAGAAAGATGACTGGGTTTGATTTTATGCTCTTAAGACCTTATGTCATGATGGGACAGGTGCAGTTGTTTTATGGGTGTGGACAGCGAACCTAGCACTGCAGAGGTTATTTACTTACAAATCACCACGACAGGATCTAAGTTATCCTCCAGTAAGCCAGTGATGAAGTCTGAGTCATGGTATCAATGACTAAAAGAAACAAACTTTACTTTTCCAGTTAAGTTAGAATGAAGACCATTAGAAGGCTATAAAAATAAAATATTTAGTAAAGTAGTTAAATAAAAATAATCTGAGGGAAAAATTTCAGTAATATAATTCTGCTGGTTTTGGAATAGCCCTATTAATTCCAATTCCCAAAGTGTAGCCTTATTAATTTTTTCATTGAAAACGATTCTGTTCTGTGAAAGGAGGAAAAGGAAGAAAACAAAGTCATATAACTTGATAGACAGTATTCTCATTAGATATTCACTTATTTCCGTGACAAAATCATCCCATCTCTTGATATCTTTCTTTCTTTGTTCCTGTAAATCGAAGAGGCCAGACAAGATAAAAAACTGAGACATTTCCAGCCCCGACACACAAGACAAATCATACTTACCTCAGTTAAATCATGGATTACAAACCATTTTTACTGTTTGAAGCCTTTATAAGCCATTGAAGCCATGACAGAAAATTACATGTTCTTGAAGGTTTTCCATTAAAATTAATGTTGATTTGAAATAGTTTTGAATGCATATGCATACCATATACTTCTACAGATATAATAAGAGGAAGAAAAAGGACTTCTTATCTCATTGTATAGTCCAATATTAGATTTCAGTATTGAATGGAACTTGAAGTTCAGTATTGTTTCTAGTTACCAAAAGAAAATAAAAAAGTATAGACTACAACCTAGTGGAGGAACGGATTGAACTTGCCTGCCATTCTCAAAAGCAGACCCTGGTAGACAAATGAACTATACATGGTTTGCCTGCCCTCTTCTTTTCCTCCTTCCTTTCTTCCTTTATTTTTGAACTGAGGATTTAACCCAAGCCTTCATACTGAGCTACTTCCCCAGCCTTTTTAGTTTTTATTTATATTGAGACCAGGTCTTGCTAAACTGCCTAGGTTGGGCTCAAACTTGGGATCTTCCTGTCTCCCAGAGTGCTGGGATTATAGGTGTGCACCATCACACCTGGCTACACATGTAGTTTTTTTTTTTTTTGTACCGCGGATCGAACTCAGGTCCTTGCGCTTGTGCGGCAGGCAGCAAAACCACTGAGCTAAATCCCCAGCTACACATTTAGTTTTTAATAGTAGGTTTTAGGCTCATGTGTGTCCTCCTTCTCTTTGCCAAGATTTTTCACCTATTACTCAAGTCTTCCTACCTTCCTCTACCCTCAGATAACCTGTCAATAGATCTTCCTATGTCAACTTGTGCCATAATTATTTTCATACTCCTACCTTTCCACAGAGTGACCTGTTTTATAATTTAGCATACTGTTTGAGATTATGAGCTTTTGAACTAGGTAGAGAATAAAATCTCAGCTCTTAACAATCAACACCTTATCTTCTTATCCTGAGGTTCAATACCCTTATCTGTGAAATGGGAATAATGATGAACCTTGGAGAATTATTGTGATGATTAAATGACAGTATGTTTTTAAACCTTAGAGCAGTGTCTGTCATCAAGTATTCCTATAATGAATGCAAGGCATCATTACTCCTCCTATAATGATCTTACCTACACTATTAATGTACTGATGCCTAACATATATGTTGGTGGTAATTTAGTAACCTTTTTTTCATTAAGTTTATTGGTATAGTTTAGATAAATATATAATAATCACATTCATCATATGGAATTTGTACCTGTACATGATATATCTTGATTCTTTTTTTTTTCCACTCCCCTCCCCTCTTCTCCTTCTTTTTTTTGTTTTTTTTTTGTTTTGTTTTTTGGTACCAGGGAGCGAACTCCAGACCTTGTGCTTGCAAGGCAGGCACCAGAACCACTGAGCTAAATTCCCGACCCCTCCCTCTTATCCTTCTTATTCACAAGAGCTTTGTTTCCATTTTATCTTTCTTTCTTCATTTTTTCCTTTCTCTTCCTTCCTTTCCCTCTTTCCCCTCCCTTGTGCCCCTTGTGTTTGAACATGTTCTTCCAGTTTCACAGTATCTTCCATATTTTGGTCCTTATTTACACTTTCAGTCTCTCACACCAGAGATTGATATTTACACGTGTGTCCAATTTATTTCACTTAAGAATATGGTCTCTAGGTGCAGCCATTAGCTCTAAATGTCTCAAGTGTTCATCTTTCTTTATGGCTGAGTAGTACTCTGTTGTATAAAAAAATACATATTCTTTATCCATTCATCAGTTGATGGGCATTTGGATTGTTTCCAGGATTTAGCTATTACAAACTTTGTTATGAACATGAGTGTGCATATATCACTGTGGTATGATGCTTTCAATTCTTAAGGGAAGATACCAAGAAGGGGAATAGCTGAGTCAAATGAAACTTTTAGTCCTAGTTTTTTGAGGAACCTCAACAATGATTTCCACAGTGGGTGCACCAGTCTACACTCCCACCAACAGTGGAGAAAGGTTCCTTTTTCCCCACAGCACTGTCAGCATTTGTTATTGGTTGATTTCTTGATAATAGCCATTCTTTCTGGAGCAAGATGGAGGAATGTCAGTGTTGTTTTAGATCTTTACATTGAAAATTATAATACTCTTGAAAAGGAGATCCAAGAGGATATCAGAAAATGGAAAGATATCCCTTGCTTGTGGGTAGGAAGAACCAACACAGTAAAAGTGCCCATAATCCCAAAATTTGTATACAGATTTAATGCAATCCCAATCAAAATACCAATAGCATACCTCACAGAACTAGAGAAGACATCCCTAAAATTCATTTGGAACCAGAAGAGACCTAGAACAGCAAAAGCAGTTCTGGACAACAAAAGTAAGGTAGGGGGGGCATCACAATCCCTGACCTGAAATTATACTACAGAGCTACTGTGATTAAAAACAGCATAGAATTGGCAAAAACAAACAAAACAAAACAACCCCCCCCCTCAAAAAAAACACACAAAAAACAAAAAACAGACCCAGGAATCAGTGGAACAAAATAAAAGATGCAGAAATCACTCCAAACACACTGGGCCACCTTATCTTTGACAAAGGAGCCAAACACCTTCACTGGAAGAAAGATAGCCTCTTTCATAAATGGTGCTGGAAATACTGGCTTTCCACATGCCGAAGACTAAAACTAGACCTATGTCTCTCACCATGCACTAAACTAAAATCAAAATGGATCAAAGATCTAAACATTAGAACAGAAACACTAAATCTGCTGGAAGAGGAAATAGGTAGAACTCTCCAAGACATTGGCAAAGATTTTATGAATAAAACCCTGATTGCAAGGGAACTATTACAATGATTCAACAACTGGGATCTCATCTTATTAAAAAGCTTTTGCACAGAGAAATCACTAACAAAGTAAAGAGACAACCAACAGAGTGGGAAAACATTTTTGCCAGCTGTTCTCAGACAAAAGACTAATATTTAGAATATGTAAAGAACCAAAAAATATCAAAACCTCCAAATTTAAAGAACCAATCAAAAAATGGGCATTTGAGATGAATACACATTTCTCAGATGAAGAAATACAAATAGCAAATAAATATATGAAAAAATGTTCAACATAACTGGTCACTTGAGAGATGCAGATTTAGTGTCCTTTTTGAGAGACAGATGCTTCTAAATCCAATTTAATTCCCACATTCATAGTCTTCTAAATTTTCAGGACTAACTTGTTAGTAAATTTAATGAACAATATTTTATTTTAAGTCAGTTTAGTGTTGGATGATTTGTATAGGTAATAAGAGCTAAATCAAGGCAGACAGGATCCTTCCATTAGTTCCATAATCTAACAAAATACAGATGCCTTTTTCACTCCAATCAGTTGATTATTGGTAGAAAACTTGTTTCTTTCTTTGCCTTACCCCACTTCTCTCCTCCTATTAAAAGAAGTTTCTTTAGAGAAGAAAATAAGAAAAAATGTTTAAAGGATAAGTTTCAGGTAGGCATGTGTTTAATAGTCTATGACCTTGTGTGTCTTCTCTTAATTTTATCTTCTACAAATGAGAATAGATAACAGTATAGTATTAAGAATTAAATGGGATAATGGGTGCAGTTTGCTTAGCACAGCACTTGCTGTTCAGTAAATGTTCCTCTTTATGATGTTTATTATTATCATCCAAAGGCAATATGAGAATTACAATAGGAGGAACACAAGCTTTGATGTCAAGCAGAACTGGGCTGGTCACTTCACCTTTCTGAAACTCAGACTCTTTGTCCATAAATGGTGATAATAATGCTTTCTGAGGGGCTATTATATGAACTAAATTAGATGATATTCACAGAAAGCAGTAGGCATGGGCACATTAGAAATAGCCAGCTTTTATACCAGTTCAAGGCCATACTCAGTCACTGAAGACCATTTACTAAATGGCAAAATACACATCCAGTGAACAAACCACCACAAATTTTGATTCCCTTTACATATGTGTGTACATATACATATATGCCTTTTATGATAAAACCATCCTAATGCCACTATTTTTATTTTTTCAATTTAATTTCTTGGTTTAGTTTACATTATGTTCATCTTCTGTGACTTGTCACTTCTCTGTCACTTGTACTGTCTTTTCTTTTAAACCTACATGAACACTTACAGATTATGCATATTAATCACTTTTCTGGTATGTTTAAATGAATATTCTAATATCTATTTCCTTTTCTTTTATTATAGTTATAAGTAAAGGTACATTATCATCAGCGGCCATATCTTCATTTAATGAACAGCCATAATGGTGTTCTCTTTGAAGCTGGTTAGTTTATCATGTTTTTCATAACTGCAGTAAAGATCCCATTTTATTTTCTTTGATATTTATTTTTATTTGATTCTGTTATCTACCTGGAGTTAAATTTGCTAAATAATGTGAGAAGTAGCTCCAATTGTTTCCTCCTAAAGTACCAGTATACAGTATCTTCCTTTTTTGTTTTTTTGTTTGTCAAAACATTGGAAGTATGTCATGATTGTTTAGTTTCTTCCATGATTATTTTAGTTTAGTTAGTTTGATTAGAATTTCTTTCTTCTGCGGGTTGTGTTAGTCATTTTCTAATATGATTAGCAATTTGTATTTCTTGTTTTGTAATGGGCTACTCCAACACTTATTACAGTTTTTGAAATGCTTCTTTTTCTTTTCCTTTCAGTCCTGGCAGTTGGACCCAGGATCTTCACACTGAGCTACTTTTCCCTTTCTTCCTTCCTCCATTCCTTCCTTCCTTCCTTCCTAGCCCCCATCAAGTTGCCCAGGCTAGGGCTCCAACATGCCATTTTGCTGCTTCAGTCTCCCAAAGCGGTGGGATTACAGACATGTCTGACTTCAAATGTCATTGCTGACTGAAGGACAGAAATACATGTCTTGACACTTGACATTGTCAGGGTGGGGTACCTGTTTTTGATAGACTTAGAAGAAATTTAATTGATCTACTGTTTTCTTTAATGTGATTCAGTTTTCACTTAATCTTTCTGACTTTCTGTTATGTAATACCAATCCATTAGAACCATGGAGGAAATCATTTCAATGTGAAATTTAGCCAAGGAGGAATCAAAATATAAATCAATATATGATTAGTATAGCAAATACATGATGTTTACTAAGAATAAATGAAAATCACCAATTATGTAGCAATATACCATTGTTATAGTACTTTTTTTTTAACTAATGAGAAAGTAGAAGCCCAGAGAGGTTGAGTTGGTTGCTCAGTGTCAGTATCTGGTGAATGTTTGATTACAATGTCCTGTATATGATCTAACATAATGGAGGTCAACATGTAGTACATAAACCAAAAACATAAGAGTCATTGGAACTTGATGAAAATGCAGAATTTTAAATCCCCTCAATAAATCAGAAAGTCTGAAAATGGGGTCTAGCAAATGTGCTTACCAAGCCTCTAAGGTAACTCTAATATTTTGTAAAATTTGAGAACCACTAATCTAATAGATCTTTTCCCCTATGGGGAAAATTATTAATTCCTTGTGGGCAGAACCTTGATACTGTCCTGATATCAAAAGTCATTCTGACAAGGGAAGGTAAATAGCTAAATCCTAGGACAGAGTTGCCCAACCCAGTTAATATTAGACCAGATAATATCATGTGGGTGAAGCTATCCTGTGCATTGTAGGATGCATAAAGGCCCTGGTATCTATTCAGTAGCTGCCAGTAGTAACCCCTACCATACCCTATAAGTTGTGAAAAGTAGAATTATCTCTAGGCATCATTACCCAGGGTCCCACTGCCCTAGGGCATAAATCATACTCACATGCTTGTTCCAGTCATTCCTAATTGCCCATTATGGGATTAAAGAAATGTGACCAATTTCTGGTCAGTGCAACCTGAGGAGAACTCTTCTGAGGGCACCACAGAGCAGTTTTCCTATATGATAAAATGGAGATTGTGTGTGTGTGTGCGTGTGCGTGTGTGTGTGTGTGTGTGTGTGTGTGTGTGTGTGTCTTGAGGGGTGTCTTTTCTATTGTGTTTGAATGTCATCTTTGCAAATGTAATAATTGGAGTTGTGGTTGCATTTGCACCAAGAAAAGCCTATGAAAGCTGAGAAAACCTGTCATAATTAAACTACTGCCTAATTCAGTCCAGAAAATGGCTATAATAAGAGTTCACATTGATTTAAAATTTTTTTTGTTATTAGTACATATCTTGGAGTACATAATGATTGCATTTATTGTGGGGAGTTGGTACATGTATACAATACATCTTAAATTTTTCATCCCCTACCCTTTCTCCTTCCCTCCCCACTCTTTCCAATTCTTAGTCCCTTTCCCATTTGCAAAAGTTCTATCTCAATTTTTTTCCAATTCTTTTTTTCATCCCCTTTCCTTCCCCTTCTTCCCTTCTCCCTCCATTTCCCCCCTTCCCATTTGAAAAAAGATCTCACCTCTTCCTATTTATTTATATTTTGGGTTTCTCATATAAGTGAAACCATGTGACTTTAAGCTTGTGTGTCTGATTTATTTCACTTAATATTATGGCCTCAAGGTGCCAATTCAGGGTGCATCCATTTCCTTATGAATAACTCTGATGTGTCCTTCTTTATGCACAGTAGTACTCCATTGTACTACCACATTGTCTTTCAGATTTTTGGGGGGTTTTTTGGGGAGGGTACTGGGGATCAAACTCGGGTCCTTGCACATGCAGGGCGTGTGGCAGAACCACTGAGCTAAATCCCTGGCCCTACCACATTGTCTTTATCCATTCATCTGTTGATAGGCATATAGGCTGTTTCCAAGATATAGCTATTATGGATTGTGCTGCTATAAACATGGATATCCCTGTATCACCGTAATATGACTTTAGCTGTTTTGGGGAAGATAACTACAAGGGAAAAAGCTGGGTCAAATGGAATTTCTAGTTTTAGTTTTTTGAAGAATCTCCCTACTGATTTCCATAGTGGTTGTACTAGTTTACATCCCCACCAACAATGTAGAAGCATTCCTTTTTTTCCTGCAGCCTCTCCAGTATTTGTTATTATCTGATTTCTTGATGATAGCCATTCTTTCTGGAGTAAGATAGAATGGCAGTGTTGTTATCATTTGCATTTCCTTTTGGCCAGTGATGTTGAACATTTTTTTATGTATTTATTGGTCATATGTACTTCTCCTGAGAAGTTTCTGTTCATTTCAGTTGCCATTTTTGGGTTGAATCTTTTCTTTTGAGTGGTTTATTATTATTTTTTTTAGTTCTTTATATATTCTAGGTGTTGGCCCTGTGTCCAAGGGATAACTGGCAAAAAAAATTTTCCCCATTCGGTAGATGGTTTCTTCACTGTGTTGGTTGTTTCCTTTGCTGTGCAGCAGCTTTTCAATTTGTTGATTCTTGGTATTTTTTCTCGTGCCATCAGGGTTCTGTTCAGAATGTCTTTGCCTGTGCCTATATCTTCAGGAGTATTACCTAGTTTTCCTTCCAGCAGATTAAGTACTTCTATTTTTAACATTCAAATATTTAATCCTTTTTTTAGTTTAGTGTATTGTAATATATATGTGTCTAGACTCAGTTTTCTGTATGTGGATATCCAATTTTTCCAGCACCATTTACTAAAGAGGATATCTTTCCTTCAGTGTATGTTTTTGGTTCCTTCATCAAAGAGCAAATAGCTGAAGATGCTTTGGGGTGTTTTTGCATCCTCTGTTCTGTCCCATTAATCCACATGTCTGTTGTTCTGTCAGTACCATGCTGTTTTTATCTTTGTAACTTTATAATATAACTTGAAATACAGAACTTTGATGCCTCCTGCTTTGCTTTTGTTATTCAGGATTGCTTTTGCTATTTTGGTTCTCTTCTGGTTCCATATGAATTTTAGGATTATTTTCTTTAGATCTGTTGAGGAGTGATGTTGGTATTTTGATTGAAATTGCATTAAATCTATATATCAGTTTTTCGAAGTATGGTCATTTTGACTGTATTGATGCTGCCTATCCAAGAAGAGAGGACATCTTTCCATCTTCTGATGTCCTCTTTGATCTCCTTTTTTCAGAGTACTGTAGTTTTCATTTAGAGGTCTTTCACTTCCTTGGATACATTAGTTCGTAATTATTTAATTTCTCTTGATACTGTTGTGAATGGTATTGTTATCCTAATATTTTTCTCAGTGAGTTCATTATTAGTGTATAGGAATGTTATTGATTTTTGTGTATTGATTTGGTATCCTGCTACATCGCTGAGTTTGGCTATTAATTCTAGGAGTCTGGGTGGAATTTTGGAGGTCTCGTATGTAGAGGATCATGTCATCTACAAGTAATGATAATTTGACTTCTTCCTTTCCTATTCATATCTCTTTATTTTTTTTCTCTTGCCTGATTCCTTTGGCTAATGCTTTGAAGACTATGTTGAACAAGAGTGGTGATAGTGGACATTCTTGTCTTGTTCCTGATTTTAGAGAAACTTTCCTTTTTAGGGGAACTCTAAAATGTACAATTTTCCATTCCTCTGGCATTTGACTATAATTTTTAAAGCCAACTAGGCCAATCTCTAAAAGACTTTAGAGAGCTTTCCTTTTTTCCCCATTTAATATGATGTTGGCAGTAGGTTTGTCAAAAATGGCTTTTATGAACTTGAGATAAGGTCCTTTTATATGTATTTTTGACAGTTTTATCATGAATAGATGTTGGATTTTGTCAAAGGCTTTTTCTGCATTTATTGAGATGATCATATGATGTTTGTCCTTGCTTCTGTTTATGTAATGTATCACATTTACTGATTTGGATATGTTGAACCATCCTTGCATTCCTAGCATGAAACTTACTTGGTCAGAATGTATTATCTTTTTGATGATTTATTGCACTCTGTCTTCCAGTAACTTGTTGAGGATATTTGCATATGTGTTCATCAGTGAAAAAAGTTTCTTATTTGAGAAAATAATCTATTGTTTTGGTAATTTTTAGTTGGCTTGTGTTACTTTTAGATAAAACACCCTAATAGATACATTCATTATTATTATTATTGGAGATACTTTTACAAGTTCTGGTAAATGAGAAGTATATCTTTTGGTCTTTGTCCTTTAAACATAGTCCTTAGCAGACTACAAGTAATATGAAACAATACTGAACTACACAGAGAAGAAAATCTGGAAATAGTTTTTGCATGAATGACATTTTCTTATATGCTTATGTATGAAGTTTATCTTCCAATAGTAATGAAAATGAAACTCTCCAGAAATCACGTTTAGATAGGTATCCTAGGAAATTTCCATTACAATGAGCTGTTTTGGTGTAGTTGAGTGCCATTATGCTAGATGTCAAGGGTATGAATTAGTGATTATATACTCAAGTTTCTTTGCTGTGCAGTGATAATGAAATTTTTTGTGATATTGAACATCATTGAAATGTAATTTTATCTCTTTATTGTGGATTGTTCCATTTATGTTTCACAATAATGAGTCTTAAAAGTAAATAGTTAAATGCCAGAGGAGTGGAAAATTGTACATTTTGATTAATGTACTTCATAGTAAGACATTTACATGAACAAAAATAAAATCCCAATGCTCTTGATTAATTCATTTTTCTATGCTCATAAAAAATGAAAAATACCACCATGGGTAGCTGGATTTAAAATCACACAACTTTACTTCAGTCACACAACTCCTGGATAGGAAGATGCTTCCATAACTGCTGGGATTAGGGACATTCTGCCTTGTCCACAAAATATATCAGGGTGGGTGGGTGTTGGGATACTGTAGGCCCTGCCTGATTTCTCCCACGTAATTCTATTCAAAATCATTTATCTGATTGTAAAATTCAAATCATAAATGTACATTATTGTTAGAGGAACCCAAAAAAGTAGTTTTGTGTTAAGAGCATCATTATAATTTCTAAAATAAGACAGTGTTTTGAACTTAATGTAATCCATACTGGAGAAATCCTATACCCGTTTCCCTTGCTCTGCCATATAACTGACCTTACCATCATCCAACTCTGTGTATTTTCATTTTGTAAATTATATCATTTACCTCCTTCTTATAATTTAGTTCTTTTATAAAACTCAGCTAGCTGAATCCCCTGAATTTGGTTTCACTCTCTGCTATTGTGTGTCCTGCATACCATTTTCCTCTTCTCAGATGGAATTCTGTCAATGTTTAGAACAGTTTGGCTGTTCATCCATACCAAAAAGATATCTTTCAGCTACTTGTAGGAATGTTGTGTCCTTATCCCCATCTTCCTGAACTTCCTTAGTTCATACTAGCCACCAGATTGACTGTCAATCACACAGAAATACTCAGTTTTCTGTATATATGCCAACCTGCTTTTGAACATGCTGCTCTCATTGTTCAGAATGTCCTTTCTTCCAAACCGCAGATTTTTATATACGATGAAGGAGAAAAACTCCTGGGTCTACCTGCTCTTTACTCTGAAGCATCTCCACTCAACTTTATGCCTGCTACCATTATGCTCACATCATTGTGTTTCAATACTAAGTGGTGCTTGTTGCTGTTCATAAACCTGTTCCGTCTTCAACATGTGCACCCAGACAGATTGCCGCCAATCTCAAACTGTGAAGCTTGGAATGATGTCTGGCATATCTATTAAGTTCTATATTTCTTGTTAAATGAATATGAATAATTGATGTATTGCTGCTTGTAATATGTAAATTCATATTTTGAAACTAATGCTGATCATTGCTTCACTAAGCTTAGTAGTTTAAGAGGCCATAACAGGTTTGTGGACACTATATTAGCCACTGGAGGGAGCCCATATACCATGAATTTAGAGAATCATTACCCCCCCTCACAAATTATATTAATTATAATTTTAAAGCAGGTCTTTAGATATAAAATAAAGTGAGATTTTTAGTTCTGTAGTAACAACTAAACTACTCTGTCAGCTGAAAGTAAATAAGATAAAATGCATAGATTGTGTTTTTATCAAAAAGACAAGTTACAGTATGGAAAGTAAAGGGTAGATCAAATGGAAAAGAAGTAAGAAACTCAAAAATCAGAGGTGTTTTGGATCAAGCAGTGGTTAAACTATTTTTCTTTGCATTTATGACAAAATAATACTTTAAACTTATTTATTAAATCATGATTTCTAAGAGGTTGTATTAAGTGAATAGACTAGTTATAACATACTAGGATTTAAGATAATACTAGTGTGTTTTTCAAAAGGTTGGTTACTCAAGAGAGATCATGTAAAGGTGCAAATTTCCAATGATGAATGTCATCATATTGTATACCTAAAATGTACCAATAAAATAAAAATTTTTTAAAAAGGTTGGTTATTAACTTCGTGGCCTGAGTATTTTTAAACTTCAGTTATTATAGAGATAATGCATTACTATATTGTTCAAAGAAAAATAAAATTCTGTATGGTGATTTTAACATATGATTTATTATGCGTTATTATGCAAGTTTAAAAATTTGAGGGATTTTAAAATGTAAAACATGATCTAACTGCTTGTAAACATACATATAAACATTCTTTCATTGGATCTTTTTGAATTTGCTAAGTCTGGATGAAAATTTTTAATGCATTAAAATTGCTTTTAGAAATTATCTGAGCAGATTAAGCTTAATAGATTGAGCTATTTACCCTGTGCAATAAAAATAACTTTCCTTTTGGATTATTGAAATAAAAACTAAACTCAATCTCAAGTAATTTTACTGAAAGTCTCCCCAGTTGATTGCCTTTCTCAGTTACTAGAATTTACACAGTGATTTCGATAAAATGAATTCTCAAAGACAGCTAGATGTTACAAGAAGGGAATTCTCAATGTTACTAGCTCTCAATTTCAGTGTTCAAATTTCAACTTTCAGAATACCGTTGATACTCTTGGCACAGCTAAAATTTCAGATGGACTTCTGAAGATCACCAATTTGAGTGAGATCAGTGGAAAAATCATTCGATAAGTAGAATTATTTGAGGACATAATAGGATATTTGAAGAGTGTTATATTTCACATAAATGCTAGTTATTGATGAATTAGCCTTTTAAAATATTATTCATGGAGACCATAACTCATCTTTTCATATCCCATGTGCTAGTTCCGAGACTGTAGTCCAGCACAGTAAAACAGGTTGATGACATGAACACTAATTAAAGGTCCGCAGGCCTGCAGCAATGTGCAAGACACATTTTTGTGTGTGGAATTATTTTTGCCAGTGTTTTAAATTTTGTTCCTGATTTTCTTTCTTTATATAAATATGCAATTCATATTTGAGATGAGGTATTTCTGTGATAAAAACACTACAATTTCATCTCTCATGATCATTGTTTACCTTTTAGCTTTTATAATTATTTTTAATTGACAAAGATTGCACATATTTATGGGGGTTACATGAGATATTTCCACACATTGGTACATTGTGTATTGTTAAGTCAGAGTGAATATAACTACTCAGATGTTTTCCATATATTTATGGAAAAAACATTCAAAATCCCTTTTTCTAGTTTTATTTAAAATACAGTACATTGTCATCTACACTCACTGTACTGTGCTACAGAACCAGAACTTATCTAGCTGTAAGTTAACTTCCATTAATCAACCTGTCTCCTTGCTTCCTTCTCTTCTCTTCTCCTCAGACTCTGGTAACCACCATTCTACCCTCAACATTTATGAACTCAATTTTTTAATATTCCATGTGTGAGTGAGATCATATAGTATTTACCTATGCCTAGCTTGGTTCATATTATATAATATCTTCTAGTTCCATAATGTTGTTACAAATGACAGGATTTCATTCTTTTTATGGTAGAGTAGTGCTCCTTTATTTATATGTAGAATGTGTTCTTTAGTCACTTATCAGTTGGTGGACACTTACGTTGTTTCTGTTTCTTGGCTGTTGTGCATAATGCTGCAATAAATTTAGGAGTGCAGTTGTCTCTTAGACATCCTGATTTCCTTCCTTTAGATGTATACTTAGTAGTGGGATTGTTTAATCAAATGGTAGTTCTGTTTTTATATTTTTGAGGAAACTCCAGACAGTTTTCCATAATGACTTCACTAATTTATATTCCCACCAACTGTATGCAAAGGTTTTCTTTTCTCCACATTCTGTCCAGCAATTGTTAACCTTTTGTCTTTTTTGATAATTACCATTCTTACTGGGATAAACTAATATCTCTTTGTGGTTTTGATTTGCATTTCTGTGATGATTTAGTGGCATTGAACATTTCCACATACTCCTTGGCTAATTGGATGTATTATATTAAGAAGTGTCTGTGTAAATCTATTAACCATTTTTCAAATCACATTTTTATTATCATTATTATTAGTGTTGAGTTGTTTGAGTTCCTTATATATTCAGGGTATTAAACCTTGGTTAAATGGATAATTATTAATATTTTCCTCCATTAAATATGTTGTCCCTTCGGTCAGTTGACTACTTCACTTTCTGTACAAAAGTTTTTTTAGTTTTATTTAATCCCATTTGTCTGCTTTTGCTATTGTTTCTTGTGTTTTGGGGATTCTGTCCAAAAACAATCCTTGCCTACTCCGATGTCCAGAAATGTTTGTGTTATGTTTTGAGTTATATTTCAGAGTTTCTGATCTTATATTTATACCATTAATCCATTTTAGTTGATTTTTGTTTTTGGTGAGAAATGGTCTAGTTTTATTCTTTTGCATGTGGATATCCACTTTTCTCTACAGATAATTGAAAAGACCATTCTTCCTCTAATATGTGTTTTTAGCAACTTTGTTGGAGATCAGTTAACTGTGGATATATGTATTTACTTTTAGGCTCTCTTTTTCTGTTCCATTAGTCTGTCTGTTTTTATGCCAATACTATGCTGTTTTAATTACAGTGGTTCTGCAGAATATTTTTGTCAGGTCGTGTAATGTTTCTGGCTTTCTTTTTTTTGCTTAATTGCTTTGACTAATTGTGTTATTTTCATGGTTCCATATAAATTTCAGCCTTGGTTTTTTCTAGTTCTGTGAAGGAAATCATTGGCACTTTGAAAGAGATTATTGCATTGACTCAGTTTGAGCAGTATGGGCATTTTAACAATTCTTCCTGTTTATAAACATGGGATAGCTTTCCATTTCTACTTCATTTCTATTATCAATGTTTTACAGATTATATTGTAGAAATGTTTTACCTCTTGGGTTAAATTTATTCCTAGGATTTATTTATTTATTTAACTATTGACAGGATCTGACTGTGTATTCCAGGCTAGACTGGAATATGTGGACTGGAATATGGACTATGTAGCCCAGGGTGACCTCAGACTTTTGAGGGTACTCCTACTTCAGCCTCCCAAGTGCTAGGATTAAAGGTGTTTGTTACCATACCCAGCTGTTTTATTTTGGAAATAGGATTGATTTCTTGATTTCTTCAACAGATACTTTGCAGTCAGTATAATATTACTGATTTTTTAGTGTTCATTTGTATCCTGTAGCTTTGCTGAATTTTTAAACATTAGTTCCAGTTTTCTTTATGTGTGGAGTCTTTATGGTTTTCTACCCATTGTCATGTCAGTTACAAACAATGACAGTTTGGTTTCCTCCCTGCTAACATGGTAGCCCTTTTATACCTTTGTCATGCCTGATTCCAGTGCTTTGTTCTTTATTGTTTTCCAGAACTTATCAAGCCTTCAGCTTTTCCCCATTCGATTTCCTACTTGTTGGCTTATTATATATGACCTTTATAGGTTGAGGTACATTTACTTTATTTTATTAGTATATGTTTGTGATACATAATAATTATATTCATCTGTGGAAATTGGTACTTATATCACAGTAATTCTTTTTACTGTGCCTCCCCTCCCACTAGACTGTTTCCACCATCCCTAGGTCCCCTTTTCATTTCTACAAAATTTACCCCCCTATTCCTATCATATAGCTTTTATTTTTCTCTTTATATTACTTATACTTTAATTTCTCATGTAAGATAAACTATTTGATATTTAACTTATTTTATATCCAGTTTGTTCAATTTTTATCTTATGGATGTTGAATTTATTAAATGCTTTTTCTTCATTTGTTGAAATGTTCTAATATACTGATACTCTTCTGCTTTACTATCTGGAGTTCTTACTACCATTGTGGATGAGAGATATGAGACTGAGAAATTGTGACTTAGTGTTATGCAGGGAGTTTCTGACTAGGCCTCTTTGGCTCTAAATTCTGTAATTCTCTGGTCCTATGTTTTCAAACTTTTCTGATTGGAATCTATTCTTTAAAAATACATTTTACATACAAATTACAGATACATACATATAATAAAACATTTAAAAATAATATTTAACTTTATAATGTGATTATGATGTTTTGCATTCTACTTCATTTTGTAAAACAAAAGGCAATAAATTGATTTCATCATCCACTAATTGGTGACAGACCATGGTTAGAAAAACACTAAGTTTTACTTTAGGGTTTATCTTGCTTGCAATAAATAGTTTTCAAAATTTAACTTTGGAAGATTATGTTAAAAAGTAAAGTAAAAGGAGTAGGAAAATTGATGAAGGGAGCCACTGTTATCTAAATTAAATTAAATTTAAGTTTAAACTCCATTACAAACCTATTTTTAGCTCTCTTGACTATGAATAGAGCTTGATTTGGTAGGAAACCAATAAATCTTAATCTTGGTAGTTCTTTAAGTATATTTTGAGAGGCGCCATGCTTACATTAACAAGAGTTTCACTAAATTAAACCAGTGAGGGTAGTAATAGTTTTAAATTTAATGAGAGCAAAGCATAAACAAGTCTATTTTGAGAAGCAAAATTGAGTTAAAGATAAAAGCACATTTTGAAAAATGATTTTTCTGGATTGTTACATCCTCAGAGATTTTTTGAGGAATTTGTTTGGGTAAACCTGAAACAGACATTTACTATATTTTTTTCCATGAGTTTTCTCTGCTAAACCAGCAAATTTCTGGTTTTCAAAGCTAAAATTGAAGCAAGCATCTCTCACCTAAATGCTGAAAATTTGAATTCTTTCATCTCAATCATTAAAAGAAAGCTTCATTTTTGAGACACTTTTATTTTTATAGCTTTTATTATTTTCGTTCAGAGTGCTTCCTTCTTCATGAAGCAAGGTTTAGACATTAATTTTTGAAATAACATTTCAGTTGTCCTTGAAATGAAACACTACGTGAACTATAGTTGGGAAGAATATTCTGCATGCACACATGAAGACCACTATCTATCCTGCTGACGATGGTAGTCTTTTGACTTGGTATTTTGTGATCAGCTTGGATCTCTACTTCAAAAGGCTATTAAGCCAACTTAGTGGAACTTGTCTAAAATCACATCAGTGACAGGTAATCTTCTATAGGTTACTGAATTTGGGGAGTAAATTAAAATTTTAAAAGTTTTAAAGACTGTGTCTCCAGAATTTTAGAAAGACAACATTTAATAGTAGTGATAGAATACTACCTCATTAATTAATATCTCAGAAAGGCAATTTCAAGGCCATTAGGCCTGATTTCAAGCTAATTCAACCACAGAGTTAGAATATTAGCTGGATGTTTTCTACTTTTGTGACTCATAGCATCCATTCTTTTTTATTTTATATTTTTTATTGTTACATGTTTACAGTACACAGTGTTTACATTCATCTTACTGAGTAGGTATATATACTTAACTTAATTCTATTTATTCCCCTTCACCTCCCCTTCCTCCTCTGTCTGTTACCTCCCTCCATCTCCAGATCCTCTTCCCATTTGCAGAAGATCTATCTCCCTGTTTGCTATTGTTTATTTTTATTTATTTTGTTTTTAAATTATTTATACTTTGAGATTCTCATGTAGTAGAGGTTATCCAATATTTAAGCTTGTGTGTCTGATTTATTTCAGTTAACATTATGGTCTCAATGTGTATCTATTTTCCTATAAATGACTTGAATTTATCCTTCATTATGGCACAGTAATACTCTATTATGCATAAATACCACATTACCATTATCCATTCATCTGTTTAACTATTGTGAGTTATGTTGCTGTAAACATGGGTATGCATGTATCACTGGGGTATGATGTCTTTAACTCTTTTGGAAAGATACCTAGAAGGAGAATAGTTGGGTCAAATGGAATTTTTATTTGAGTTTTTTTTTTTTTTTGAGACTTCCCATACTGATTTCTATAATGTTTATACCAGTTTACATTCCCGCCAACATTGTAGATAGGTACCTTCTACAAGCCCACGCCCTTCTTCACTGTCTTGCCAGCATTTGTTATTTGATGATAGCCATTCTTTCTGGGATAAGGTGGAATCTAGGGATGTTGATCATTTTTTCATGGATTTATTAGTCATTTGTACTCTGAGAAGTGTCTGTTTTTTCCAGTTGCCCATTGTTTAATTGGATCTTTTATTTTAAGAGTTTGATTTTTTGAGTTCAACAATGTGAGTTGAGGCCTTCAGGTTCTGCCTTACCACAGTCAGTCTTTAGTTCTTTTGACCCCTTTTATTATTACCCTACAGCTGTCCTGCTGCTCCCCTTGAATGTTTGATCCAACCCTCCTTGTTATCCCTCTGAAGCCCTAAGAAGACATAGTTCCAACAACTTTTTTTTCTCTTACACACCTCTGTGTCTTCCTTAATTTTTCTTTTACCACCTGAGCCTTTCAGAATTCCTTCAGTCCTGCTTCTTCCCAGATGTTATGGTTTTGATCTGGGATGTCTCCCAAGAGCTTCGTGTGCTCACAAGTGGAGCTGGTGGAAGGTGAGTCACTGGAGATATGGCTTGGAAAGGTATATCTTCCTCCCTGCTTCCTGCCTTTTCACTCTGCTTTTTGTCTGCCATGAAGTGAACAGCTTTCCTCTGCCGAGGCCCTTCTACCATGTTGCCAACCATACAAGGACTAAAATTGTTAAAACATGAGCCAAAATAGACATCTCAGAAAGTTCTCCTTTTAGTCATTTTTGAGGAATATTCAGGGACAGAAAGTCCTATTCAATTGTTATTACTGTCAAGTGACAGTTTCTGATGGCCTGGTGGACATTAGAGGCCACATCTTGCTTCTGTGAGGGGCATTGTGGGTTCATGGAATACAGCCATTGTTGAGGATTGTCTTCCATATGTCCTTTCTTAATTTCCATCATCTGATGGCTTATAGTGCTGATTCAGGCCAAACCATTAGGGCCTTTGCTCCCTGGTCTGCTGCTGTGGTGCCCTTTCCCTTCCAGGTGAGCCTTGTAGGCTGCATCGGTGTCAGTATCTGCAGGGGTGCCAGACCTTCTCTTCATCAGATCCCTGGGAAACCGATTCCTTTTAGGGAGTCTGAGGGCTGCAGTTGTTTATAATATTCTCCTCTGGTGCCACAAGCAGCCTCAGCTCCTTGCTTCTCTATAAGCTACCTTCAAGCTCAGATACTTGCTCAGATGTGTTCCTTAAACTGCCCTTATCAGGTCTTTGAAAAGTGCCTTACTGTGTCTCTCATCCCATGTCACAGGGACTCATAATGGTTTCTGCTATCTCTGAAAAGAAATTACCTGAGCTTGCTTAAGTACCTGTAGGCTTTCAGTTTTTTTGATTGCTGTGGGAGAAGCAAAGCAATGTTTCTGATGTCATCTTACAGGTCCTGCTTTTTGAACATGTTCTGCACAGACAGGAGTACAGACTTGGCCCTAAGCAACCACAACTTAGGGGAAGTGACACCTTACTTTGGGACCACCTTTTTGTTATTAATTCGAGATCTTGGGTAAAATGAGAAAATAGACCCAGTTTTAATGTCCTATTATTTAATTATATATATTCTCTACCTCTTTAATTTCCCTATTCTCTATTTCTTTTTCCTGAAAAAGTCACTAGACTTCTTGTGTCCATTTTATTAGTCTTAGTCTTTAATCTATAACTGTCCTCTGTTTCCACAGCAACAGTGAAAACAGTCCTGGAAAAAGATACTCTTGATTGTTCTATCTGATATTCAGGTCTCTGCTTTGATCAGTGCCTGGCTTTTGTGAAAATTTGTGAACCACTATGAACCCCTTCTTCCTGTTTTAGAACTCTCCTCCTACATTCTCAGACACCATTCTCTTACTTTCTCCACATAATTCCAAAAACGTTGTTCTCCTTCCAACCTTCATTAAATGGTAGTGAATGCTAGGTCACTTGCTTGACTCCGTATTTTACTTCCTATCTTTGCAATTTAACTCAGTAGAAAAGTTTTTACTCTAATCACTCCAAAATCTAAAGATTAACATTACCTCACTTACTTAAACTCCACATAATTATTTAACTATCTATTGAAACTTTAAAATCTATACCATTTAAATTATTATACTTGAAACAGAATTTTACTATCTAGACAATTGAGAAAGGATTACATGAAATTGAAAACATTTAGGAAATTTTCTTCCACAAGAGAGAGGAACAATTACTGAGTTTGAACAAAAGAGGGGAGAAAAAGGAAAGTAGATTCCTAAGCATTTAATCACTTCATTTAGAAAATAATTTAGTTCACGATGATGTGATTTTCTTAAGTAAATGCTTGAGTTATTTAACAATATATTAATAATCTTTTAGTTGAAATATCTCACCCATTTAGAAACTTTCTGTTATAATTTAAAAAGTGTTATTTCAACTAATTTTTCCAACCTATTAACCACACACTTTTTCTCTTTTCATGGATGATATATGAAAAAGATAAATATTTTAAGAGTATCTTTTCTATGTATTACTTAGAACTCTTCAGAGCCCAGACTATGTCTTAATCACTTTGTTAACTGAATTTAAATATATAATTTCCACTTGTGCTAAATCTCTATTACTTATATTATTACATGTTTTATTTTTGCTTTGATCATTGTTGCCGCCTTAAAAAATTCCTGGACAGCAAATACTAAATATGATGCTAGTTGTTGCCTCCCTCAATACTAGGCAGCAGATTTATAATTAATACAAAAATGTTTTAAAAACTAAAAAAAATGTATTTTTGTCTAATTCTATAGCATTTACCAACCTGTTACATTTAGAAAATATCTAGGTTTTAGTTGTTGCTTTTTTTTCTCTTCTAAATTCTCCACCCACAAATATTCCCTGTCCATTCCATACATTCATTTTCATAAATGATGCTGTTCATCAACCAAATTAAATTTCCTTGAGTGATTTCTGAAGTCAGTTTTTGGTAGGAGATAACTAAGGGACATACTTACAAACTCTTGTATTTAAGAGTAGACCTACAAGAAACAATCATCTTTCATGACATGTCAATATGTGAAATAAATTATTACTCCACAAACTGAAGAAATTTAATTTAACGTCCTGTCCTCATAAAAGTTTCTGAAAGGTAAAATTTTTATGTGAACCCCAGAAAAGAGGGATCTTTTATTTTATTTTCTCCAGTGGGGAACACAACGGGGGCAACTTGAAGTATCTATTAGAAAGGATCAATAAAAGCTGCTCCTAGATTAACATCCTTGGAGAAGTGATGAAGGAAAGGAACGTTTGCCAACTTTCTTGAAAAAGTCTGGCATTGAATGGGGTAACAGACCTCTAGCCAGGTGGCCCACACATATGAATGCAAGAATGTGGTTGAGAAAGATCCACAGGGAAACTTCCCTTTTAATCATAGCTATAGCCAAAGATTAAGTCAATGTCATTAGATAGGAAGGACTTTAAAAATTACATAACTGATTGTTCAATTTACTACAGGGGCAATGCTAATTGTGTGATTGAAATCAGATCTCATCAGCTGTCTGTGGTCTTTGCTAACTGTTCACCAGAGGGAATTCCATAACTATATGTATCTGCTGTCCATGCCATTTTTTTCATTGCAATCCAAGGCGACATGTATAAGAAAGTACCCTAAGATTTGACAGAAGCCTATACAAGACTCAGATATAAAAATTGTTATGGATTCTCTGAGGCATTCAACCCACATCCACTTGAAACTTTACTTCTTTAGAAAAGATAAAAGCCATAGCTAGTTGCAGGGACATCAGTGAAGAATGATGCTCAGAGAGGAAACTGATGCACAGAGAGGGTGGTGAGAGGATGTAACATGCAGAGTT
Organism: Heterocephalus glaber; assembly: GCF_000247695.1. The sequence continues at coordinate 7,310,653 of NW_004624821.1, read as the reverse complement.
CAGTTCATAAGGTCGTTCAGTTATGAAGCATCAATCACACCAAGATCCATTTACTGAATCAGCAATCATTGTATAGCAAATTGAACACAATATCCTATGCATGTTGTGAGACTCAGAGGAGGGAAGGGCTTCTTTTATTGTTCAGCTCTAACTTACACTGTAGCAAGCTGAATGAATGAAATAGGCAAAGCCTCCAAAGATAGAGTTGGGCCTGGGCCATGTTCAGTGTGTGTCACTGATGTTTAACTGGTATTCCAAGAAAAAGACTGTATGTGATGGCTGACTTCATGTGTCAACTTGACTGGTCTATGGCACTGAGATAGTTATTCAAATACTGTTGTTTTTTCTGGAAGACATTCTTTGGACTAGATTAACATTTACATCAGTGGATATTGAGTTAAGCAGTAGATGATTTTAGAACTCATTCCATTGATTGAAGACCTCCCTGAGCTATGGGGAATTCTTTTGGACTATAACTGCAACTCTTCCTGGACCTCTTGTCTGCCAGCCTGCCCTGCAGATTTTGTACTTACTAAGCCTCACTATCATATAGGCAAAATTCCTTTAAATTTCACTGTCTCTTTTTCTGTCTCCATATATATTATTTGCTTTGTTTTCTCAGAATATATATATATATATATATATATATAATATAATATAAAAGTTGTGTAGCCCTCAATTTAAAAAATAATTGTTTATGGCTTGCAGTTCTTACCAGAGGCAGCATAAGCCTTAGTGTATTGGAGTGTCCTGCACCTTGCCAAGGCAGCTTCCCTGGCTGTGTGGCCAAACCTTCCAGTGCTGAAAGGAACCAGAGAAGACCAGGTGCAAAGGCTATCTGAAGAAATAGTATTTGTGGCTACATAGAGTTTCTATTACCCAAACATGGATATCAGACCACATCATAGAATTTATCAGCAATATAAATGAGAAAATTAAAAAAAATTATGTGACCCCTAGATGCCCTATTTTCTCAGTTTTTGCATGGTGATAGGTATTGTGGCTTTAAAGATCATGAAGATGTGAGGTCAGGCCTTTGTTATATTTACAGAATTGGGCTCATCCACAAATACATTGAGACAGTTACAAGGATTTCCATTTTATCCAGTGTGAAATCAGTGTGCAAAAACAGATTCTGATATAATATCTAAAATATATGGTACTTTTGCTGACAAAGACAAAAAGAAGTCCTAAACTGCAGAACAGACGGCAACAACTGCCGACAAAAGCCTGGCCAGGGAACACCAATGTCTAATACCCAATGAAATGCAGCACCAAAGACTCAGGTCCCTGATTAGTCTCCAACTTATATTTTATTCCTTAATAATTTACCAGAAGAGACTGATGTAATGATGTTATCTGTGCTGTTTCATCAATTCCTTGGTTTTAAGGAAATACATCTGGTACCTGGAGAGCCCGACATTGCTTTTGTGGAATTTCAAAATGAGGGCAGGCCAGGGATGCATTGTATTTAAGATCTCACCATCCTATGCTATGATGATCACCTGTGCCAAGCACTAACATTGGGATGTTATCTTTAAACGAGTTGGGGTGCTTGTTTCCATTGCATTTGGTCAGGGCATTTTAGTGATTGGAGGTAGGGAAGAAATAAAAGTGAGTATTTGTGAAAGATTTAAAAAATTGTCTAGTCTTTCTTCAATCTTAGTGAACTGTGTAACAGAAGGTTTTGATTTTGTACAAGGAACTTATATTTGTATTCTGAAAAAAAAAATACGCAAATCTCTTCATTACACATTCTAATAGTGTTCACCTAATATTTTTTGTATTCTTGGTTTTTAACTGGTCATAGTATCCATAGACAACTTATGGTTACAGTTTCACCATGATTTGACAAGTAGAGATGTAGCTCAATCTGCTCTTTCCCCAATAAATATTTAGTCATAGAATCTGCTTTGTGATCCCTGGAATACACTATCCTTCTTTAAAATGCTAAGGCTAATAATTGTGTAATAAAATGAATAAAATGTTATCATGAATAAAGGATTGTTTGATTAAGCAAATAAGTCACATCATAGTGAACAAGTTCAACATGCGTGAGTTGATGTTTTAGTTTATGTTAACAATTACAGTAAGACCAGAAGGACAAAAACGTATTTTGAAACTTCATTTAACCTCTTTACAGAATTGAATAATAATTTTGGATTACTGGTAGAAAGTTTCCTCAGTTTTTGTGTTATTCTTAATGTAACAGGGACAGATATAGTACCCTTCAAATCCTATTTAAATTAAGACCTTTTCTACCACTTTTTCTAATCTAGAAAAGAAGTAGGTGAATTTTTTGTTTAAATGGCCAGATGGTAAATATTTTAGGCTTTGTGGATCATACAGTATACAAATCATAACTACTCAATTCTGCTATTACAGCAAAAATTTAATCATAGACAATATGAAAATAAATGTATATGGCTGTATTCTAGTAAAACTTTAATTATGAAAACAAATGCAGGCAAATTTTATCTCTAGAGTCATATTTTTGTCATCTCTGGTACAGAAAAAAGAATTAAATCTATCTAGTCTTTATTTGTAGTGTTTGTTGATTAATGTGATATATTCTGATCCTGTTCACTTTCAAGCTATCAATATATCATACAGCCTAGAGTTAGAAAGAGATACGTACAATAAAAGACGATTACATAGTATTTCCACTCTAAAGACAATGTATAATACATATAAATCATATATACTATATATATAAATAATCTGACCTTGGGATATATGCTTGCCCATATTGGTAGTAGCACAGTTCATGATAGTTAAATCTTGGAAGCAGCCTACATATCTATCAACAGATGAATACATAAAGAAAATGTGGTATTTACATACAATGGAGTACTACTCCACCACAAAGAAAGATAAACATGAATTATTTTTAGGAAAATTGATCCATCTTGACACCATAATGCTAAGTGAAGCAGATCAGACACACAGTTTAAATATTACATACCTTTCTTACATAAGAAACCCCAAATTAAATAAAGAGGAAAATAAAAAAATAGGTAATAGGGAGTAGGGAGATAGATGCTTTTCAAAAAGGAAGGGGGTCAAGAGATGGAAGAAGGTGCAAGGAGGGAAGAGGATGTAAAAAAAATTAAAATGTGTTATAAACATGTACCTCCACAGAAGGAATATGAACACTATGTACTGCAAACATGTAGTAATAAAAAAATATTAAAAGTTGATTCTTTTAAAGAATAATTTTTATTATATATCTCTTTCTAACTCCAGTTCAGGGACATATTGGTAGCTTCCAAATGACTATGATAAGAATATATTTCACCTAGCAATACTCCCAAATTC
>NW_004624821.1:7288428-7304960 GCF_000247695.1 Heterocephalus glaber | reverse complement strand
CTTTGTAAATAGGGAGGGATGGAGGGGTTGAAGGGAGGGTAGGGGAAAGGGGAAAAAATAAGAACCAAGAGTGATTATGTAAAGGTGCAAATTTCCAATGATGAATGTCATTATATTGTATACCTAAATTGTAACTGTACAAGTAATAAAACATATATATTTCACCTTTCTCCAGAAATCAAAAATTGAATAGTAACAAATATTGGCTTCAAAGGGGAGAAAGGAACCTTTTTACCTTTTTGATGGGAATGTGAACTAGTATAACTGCTATGGAAATCAGTATGGAAAGCCCTCAAAAAACTAAAGAAAAAAATTCCATTCGACCCAGCTATTCCCCTTTTAGGTATCTTCCCAAAAGATTTCAATGCACCATACTGCAGTCACACATGCATACCCATATTTATTACAGTACAACTCATAATAACTGAATCTTAGAAGTGGCTTATATGTCTGTAAACATAAATAGATAAAGAAAATGTCATATTTATACACAATGAAATATTACTCTGGTATAAAGCAGGACACATTTGAGTTATTTGTAGGAAAATGGATGCATCTTGAGACCATAATGTTAAGTGAATGATATCAAACATCCAAGCTAAAATATTATATGATTTCTAGCATATGTAAAAACCCTAAGTATAAATAAAGAGGACAATAAAAGAAAATAAGAAACAAAGAGATCTTTTGCAGTGGGGAAGAGAGCCAAGAGATTGGTGGGTGGTGGAGGGAGTATGTAAGAACAATTGTGATGTGTTACATATGCGTCCCAGCTCCCCGTGATGAATGTCATCATTATGTACTGAAACATGTACTAATAAAAATAAAAATTTAATAAAAAGACAGATAAAATTAAAATATAGTAAAATAAGACCTCCTGAATTCTTACCATTTTTACCTCTGTTTTTGATATAATTTCATTGTAAGCATATATAATCTAATTTTTAAATATTGGCTGTTTTGAATAGCTTTTTTATAAGCTTCCTGAAAAATTTTAAAATTGTGAGCCAGTCCATCTGATACTAACACATCACTCTCTAGAGTCAAGAACCAACTTCATGCTAGGTTAGTGCACAGGATTTTATTCCAGGGGATAACAATAAAGTGGGAACTTAGATAAAGACAAAAGACCATAGCTGGGCATGGTGGCACACAATGTAATCCCAGCACTCTGGGAGGCTGAGGCAGGATGATCATGAATTAGAGCCCAGTCTAGGCAATTTAGCAAATTAATGAAACTCTGTCTCAAAGTAAAAAAGCCCTGCGTTCAATCTCCTGAAACTACACACACACACACACAAACACACGCACACACAGATGAAAAATAGAAAAGACATTCAGATAACAATGAAGGGATAGTGTTTTACTTAGAGCCACTTTCAGACTTGTTAACTTGATTTACAAGACATATTCTCTAAAAAGTGGCATATTAATTTTAATTTACTAACATTCTGGTTTGAAGATAATTTTCTGAATTGTATAACTATTATTTATAACACTGTTTCTATGAGAAAATAACCCTCAGGTTGGGAACAACCAACTTAAAAAGAACCTTTTTAGAACACTGACTTTCAGACTGCTTGTACCTATCAAGTGGCAGGTTCGCTGTGCCTGAATGTATTATATTTTGCTAAAGTGGGATTACATGGAATTCATATTAATTGCTTTACAGTGTGTGTGATTTAGGAATTCTAATTTTTCTTGCCAGACAGTAACCCATCTTAATCTCACGTTTCTTATCCTATGTCTTCCTTAGTTCTCTGTGGACTCTGCATCATTCCTGTGTATTGTATTACAAGTCAACTCTAAAAGTCTTAGCATGCCACTGTTGACAGGCCCTAAGGATGCTGCAAAATGGTTTACAGATTGATTGAAAGATAAGAGGTTTGACTTGGTATGATTTCTTGTTGAGGATACTGCAGTGCAGAAGGTAGCCTCAAACAGTAGGTTTCAATCTGAGACCAACGGTTCCGCCTATAGTTGAGCCTGCTTAAATGGCTGAAAGATCATCAAAGATGTCAGTGGAGATGCTTTGCTTTAATTAAAAGTGCATGTACATAAAGTCTAACTTTATAAGTACAACAGTTTCATGAAATATAGTAAAAACACAATGATCTTCACTTTTGTATTTACTATACTTTTTATGCTGTATAGGAAACACTGTGTTCACCAAAGCTTATTTCTTATCATTTTCAGCGAATTGATTTAAATCTATGTGATTCCAAGCATCTGGAATCTTGGGAAAAGCTATCAAACTCTATGTGTTTATTCATATAATGACCAGGAATGAATGATAGATTCATATAATCATACATTGTTATATCTGACCAGTTTGGGCATGTTCAGCATGGTATGGCCATAGACATAAATTGTGCTATCTGAATGTGGGTTAGAAAACTGCATCACATAAAAGCTCCTCGTTTTATATATGTGGCTAAAAAAGGTCCAGAGCATGTAACTGACATGGTCACTTTGACAAGAAACTTGTTTTTGCTTTGAAAAAAACACATTTATTTATTTTTCATTTGTTTGGGGAAGAGCACATTAGTTTAATTTTTAAAATAAATTATTTTTAAAGTTTTTAGTATATGTTTATAATTTTAAAAGCAATTTGTCTTTTCTCCATGCATAAATTTAAAAAATTAAAATTAAAATTAAAAAAGAGCAAATGTTTATAAAATTAAAAAATAGAGCTCTTGATGAGAAGACAGGCTACCAAGACATTATCATAAATCTAGACCAGTCAGATAATAATCTTATTTACATACAGACTAACCTATTTATGATGTATGGCGTTTTCTTTGAGACTTTAATGTGGTAAGAAACAATGCATAAATCTGTCACCTCCAAATAACTTAAGTTTTTCAAAGTAATCTTTTAATGAGAGTTTTCTTAAATAGTGAGAAGGGTAAATATTCTAAATGTAAGCACTATTAACATTCTTTTCCTAATCACTTTTACCTTCATCTAAATATTCTTGCACATTTTTTGGAGAATGAAGAGAAGAAACAGAAAATTTCCAGGTAGCTGTGCTCATCATGAGAAAGTCTACATAATTGGATAACAAAACATAGTGTTGCAACTGGTCGCGTACTTGGTCTAATGAAAATTAAAAATAAAATTATTACAGATTATATAATATAGAGTAGCACTCACACTTTGGTACATGAAAATCAGAGGGTCTTGGTAAAATGCACATTCTGATTTATGAGTTCTGGGTGAGATCCAAGTTCTGTATTTCTAACACCAGTTTTACCTGCGACTTATGCTGCTGATCCAGACCACATTTTAAATAGCAAAATCACCCTTCTATAGTCATTTTTGTATTTATGAAACCATTAAAGAAAGCTGGGGTAGGAAGTCATAATGGCATTTGAAGCACTTGATTTGGCTTGGCTTGCATGCTATTTGCATATCCATAATATTTTGATGTAATTTAAAATGATACAATTTATTAGCTTTATTGTTCCCATGCAGGGGCAAATCATGACCAAGAATTAGTTTGGTGGAGTGACTTAACATTTCAGGATTATAAGGAAGAATAGTTTGCTTCCCTCCTTGCATACTATTTTCCTTAAAAGGTGAAAAATCATTAAAGAAAATTTTCACCTTTTTTCTACTGTAAGACTAATGTGATGATATTCTGAAGCCAAGTCAAGTCTTAATGTAATTGTGCATCCTCTCATGCTGAGGTTTTAGCAGATCTCCAAGAGGACTTTGGTGCCCTTTTTAAATGTGTTACCCAGTGACTCATACAAATAATTTTATGTTTAGTTATTTCTAAGGCATGCAACTATTTATTTTTAATTGAAATATGGCATATTATAGCAGCTGTGAAAAAAGCATCATATTTATAGTGTGTAAGGACGAGAGACTTAAGGTAATGAATTCATTCTAAGAGCTCCTGCCTTTGAAGAAGGAAGTTTGTAACAGATCAGCTAATACACAAGATCCTGCACCATTTCATTACAGTTTTGCTGTTTGTATTAGATGTTTTGTTAAAACAACTGTTCTTAACACTAAACAACTATACTAAGAACAAAGATAAAAAACATCTGTAAAGGTAGCTCAGAGTCAGCATTCTAATCTCAGAGATGGCAATAAATGGATCGTGCATGTCCTCTCCTGAGCAGATACACTGTTACTCAGTTTGGCAGAAATAATTTATGAAAACAAACATTTTGGAGTCAAAAGGGCTAAACTCATTGTGCTGCAAGAACATAACAAGCACGTTTTTTGTTATTCCCATTCATGAGTTTTTGATCCAGTGAGAGGTAAATTATCATATCATTTGATTTCTTATTGGCGTCATTCACAGCAAACAAAATGTTGCATCCTGATGTGTTTTACAAATACGAGAGGCATGGAAATGATGTAAAATTACAAAGGCACACATCTTTTCTTTCTCGTAGCATATCACAAGAGTTTTTGGCAGCAAGTTCTGTCCTACCTTTTGGCTCTACAAATATACAGGGTTATTTTGATAAAATATTACTATGGTATATGTACAAAATGGTATTATTAAAGATTGCCCACATAAATGGAGAGAAGCACTTCAAATGAGTTTGAGAAATAATTCCCCCAACATGTAATTGTAAATAACTTGCTAATCTTAGGGGGAAAATGCTACATGAGGTATGGTCAAAAGATACAATGAACATTTAAATTAAAAGGTAAAAGACACATTATGCTTAATTTGCCTCAAAATACTCCTTGTAACTTCAAACATACTTCTCCCGTTACTCTTACCACTTTATGAAGCTGTTCTGGAAGTTCTCTTTTGTGTCTTTATGAATTATGATAAAAAATTAAGTGAATGCTGTTGCTGAGTGCCATCCAATGGAAAGGCAAGCTTGTAAAAACATTGGGATGCGTCCTCATTCACCAGATCTGGCACCCTATAACTTCTTACTCTTCTCCAAAGTCAAAAATGACCATAAAAGATACACATTTTGAATCTACTCATGACATTGAGGTAGCCATGATTGCAGAAGTAAAAACACAAAGGAGGACTTTCAGAACTGCTTCAGAAAGTGGTGAGAACAATTGGATAAGTGTTCAAAATTAGGGGGAGTATTTTGAGGGAATTAATGGCAGTCTTTTTACCATAATGAAATTTAAAAAAAATTAAATATTCACTTTATATTTTGTAATCACACTTTATATATCAAGCTCTGTGTGTGATAGCTACATCTTCTGCTTAGAAAGTAAATGTATATTCATGATCCAGAGACTCCACTTCTTGGAATCAGTCTAGAGAACCACTTGTTAAATGAGAGCATTTAAATATTTTTTGATTATAGTACTGCTTATAGTAATGTAAACATGAAAATCACATACTCTTAAATCACTTAAATTGCATTGAAACGATTTCTATGCAGTGATTGAGAAGGTAAAAAGGTCTTTATACAAATATGATTATTAAGTGAAAATGAAAATAGATTTTCATAATATTTCACATTTTTGCATAAAAACACACAAAACAATACAGTGTATATTTTTAATAAGGAGGAATGTTTCTTTATTTTTAGTTTTTATGTTTTAGTAGTACATATGTGCTGTATATAATGATTACATTCCTGGTAGGGAATTGGTACAGGCACATTTTAATTCTTTTCATCCCTTCTCTTCCCCTCCCTACCTCCTCCTATTTTTTGATCCTCTTGATCCCCTTCTATTTGAGAAACATCTATCTCCCTACTTCCTATTATCTGTCTTTTATTTTGCTCTTTATTTATATTTAGGGTTTTTCATTATAAGAGAAACCATGTACTATTTAAGATCGTGTGTCTGACTTATTTCATTTAACAACATGATCTCAATTTTACACGTACTTATGCTTCCTAACACTGTTTGGACATCCTTGAAACTGATAATAGTGTCTCTTTAAAATACCAGCTGATTCACATGACACTTGATCATATCTAAAGGAGTCCATGAAATGACATTTCATAGTAATATAGAATTTCATTCAAATCTTAACTCTGTACTTTACTAAATATATCACCTTGAATAAGCTACTTAAGATCTCTTTGTGCCTTAGTTTCCTTATCTGTAAGATAGGAATAATGATAGTACTTTCTTTAGAAAGTTGCTTAGAAGATTACATCACACACTATAGTTGACTGAACCTAATATGACATCAATTTTAAGACATTGTGAAATCATCAATTTAAAACATGTCAAAATAGGAAAATATAAGCATATTAAAATCTATTATATACAGAGTATTTATAAGGAGCACTTAATACATGCTGTGTATCATATCCTGAAATCTTCATTTTATTACTGTTAAAATTAGTGAAATATCTAATGCATAAAATAATGCATAAAATAAGAGATGTATTGAGGCCATCTGTAACTTCAAAAGGATATTTATTTCAGAAAACCATGAGATAGGCTGTAATTACTTTTATAAATATTTCTACAAGCAGGTATGCTGATGCCTCAGCTCTAAGAATCAGGCAGCACTGATAAGAGTTAATATTCTTAGGTTCATCCATTGCAAATCCCAATTCTATCAGCATCTGACACAGCAACTCATGCATTCCACTGGAGTCCCCTTAAGAAAATCAGCATTATTAACTAAGGACTAAAAATAGTTTATAATCCAGAGCAAACAAGAACTGTTACACAGCACAGCTGTGTTTTCTTGACCCATTTCACTGGCTTTCCAGAATCAATTTTCACTAGTAGTCTATTGTGCCTTATATTTATGTGGAAAGGTCAGGTTAAATTAACTTCAAATAATGACCAAAGTCTGTGTGACACCACTGTCATCTTTCTAATCTAACACGTTGCTGGGATATGTGGCTTACTAGAATCACAGGTCCAGAGAGTGGGTCACACATTGAGGGCAACTCATCTTGAACTGATTTCCTGACTGGATCAAAATACTCTACTTCAAGATGAAATATTTGAGTACAGTGTTTGCTAGGTTGATGCTATTTTATAAAGTCACAGTAAGGTAATTATAAAAATGCCCTTTACTATGCAAACAGAAAAAGCACTCAAATTGACCTTGTTTAGTGGATCTGAATGTTTTGGTGTTCCACATGCTAAGCCTTGCCTTCTTATTGTTTAGGTCTTTTAGGACAGGAGATAAACTTGATCCTATGGTAGTTAAAACCCTCCAGGAGCTCCCAGTCATGGTGTTTTACTGCAAATGCAAATGATCATAGAAATTAAATTGAGCTTTAATTGTGCTAACAGTTGCTTTTAATCCTACCTTGGAATGAGGAAAGGGCATAAAGAAAAGCTTCTCTGGTTAATGGGCAAAGGCATAATGTAAACAGTGATTCTTTGGAAGATTAGCAAGCCTAAAGAAAGCAATTAGAGAAAGGAAGAACATTTAGACAAGTTAATGCTTAGTAGCTTACAGCGGGGTAAAGCTGTGAAGAATTTTATTTCCAGATTAGATGGAATCCTTTCAAAGCTTTTGCATTACCTCACAGGAAAATTGTTTTAGGTAATTCCAAATAATTGAAAAATTACCTCAATTGTAAGAAAATGTGTCCTAATTTTCTATTTTCAACCTATTAGCATACTGTTGAAAAGCTGTTTTGTTCTTGCTATATACCCAGTACTGAGCACACAACCCTAGTGCTTAATAAGTGTAGTAATAGTGTAATATCAGTAGCATGCAGGAATAAATGAATGAATGAATGAGAATGAATTTTATAGTCATTCTTAGTGGAAAGAATAATTACATATTTTCTTGGGTTTTTTTCTGGAAAACAGTACTTGAATAATTTATATTGATAGATAAAACTTACTAGGCAGTCAGTGTGCCCTTCAGTGATTCCAGAATAATCCTCTCTCTCAGTTATTTTTCGTAGTGGTGTGACAAAATACTCTATACCCACAAGGTAAAGGAGGAAAGGTTTATTTCAGCTCAAAGTATGCCGACACCAAGGCAGGGTGGCATGGCAGAGGGGCATCACAGAGGAGAAACAGTTCATGGTGTGGCAGGCAGATGGCAGAAGGCAGCAAGCAGAAGCCTGCCTTTTTTTCTGTCCCTTTATATTCTATCCAGGCTACAAGCCTATAGATTTCTGCCACCCACACTCAGGATGGGGCTTCCACTGCCCATACCCTTAATTCAAGTATCACTCCCTTAATCCCAGAATCACACACCCTATATCCAGCCACCTCTGAAAAGCCCCACCTATGGTCACATGAGGCTTCAGGGGGACATCTAGATACAGGTATTAACATCCTCCAATTATTTGTGTCACATTTTGGCCAGGCTGAATGGGGACTCTTCTTTTATATAGTCTCCACTGTAGGACAGAAAGAAATGATAAATCACTAGATTTGAAACAAAATCTTTACCACTTGTAAGATATGTGTTTTTTTGCAAATCACATACCTTGCTTATACCTCATTATTTGTGGATTTCCTTTTTTGTTGTTGTTTCTCATTTTGTTTATAAGATGCAAATAATATTCTTAACATCAACTGCATAAATTGAATATTATGTGAAAGAATTTTCTGAATGATTAGAAAGCAGTACTTCAAAAGGTATGATGAAATAATATAGTACTAACATTTTTTCTTGGATTTTTGTACTACCTCATGAGAAAATTGTTTTAGGTGATTCCAAATGGCTAAAAACTTACCTCAATTTCTCATATACTGAGAACTGATATGGTCAAATGATATGGAAATGTCACAACAATGCTAAATTGATACCAAGATTTGGAAATGTTTAATTTCAATCCTTCTTGTGAGGCTGCAGAAAACTTCTGACAAGCTGGATCTTTGAGATCTACTCTTGGAGTAGCTCTTCTGTGGGAATTGTAGAAATAGACCTTGATTTTGATGATGACAAAGATAGTGATGACAATTATGAAATGACAATGCTGTTGCTGTTTGGATGGAATGAGAGCTGGATATTAAGACTGGTTTGGATTCTAGCTAGGTGAGGGGGATATGAGAGCATATTTTGTATGTGAGAAAGCCTGAACAAAGGAGAAATGAGAATCACATGGCAGTATCAAAACCATTTCGTCCTGCAGCAAATTGGGAATCTTCAGAAAATAAGACTATGGAAGAAGTTAAATAGCTTAAAAATGATATTTAGGTAGGCTCCATTTGGCAACTTCAGGTAGGATAAATTACAGCAAAAAATGCAGTTTAGTATTCCAGATATGAGGTAAAAAGAAAGCCTAAACAAGAGTAAAATGGAATCCAAAGAGAATAGAAATATAATAAAGACATGAAGGAAGTTATGATTTAATTCAAAGTTGGGGAGAATGATGAAGAGAAAAGAAAGATTATGCAACCATGAAAATAAGAAATGAAAGTTCTAACTAGAGCAATTAAGTAAGAAAAAGAAATAAAAGGCATCCAAAGCAGAAGGAAGTAAGCTGAGCATAATGGCATATGATTATAATTCCAGCTACTCAGGAAGTTGAGGCCAGAGGATCATAAGGTTGAGGTCAGGTTGGACAACCTAGTGAGACCCTGTCTTAAAATAAAATAAGTATGGGGATGTAGCTTAGCGTACAGGCCTCATGTAACATGAGTGAAGCTCCAAGTCTAATCCCTTGCACTGCCAAAAGAAAAAAAAAGGAAGAAGTATTGTAAAATTATTTGTCTTCAGAAAAGTTTCAGGTTACAAAATTCACACAGATCACTTGTGTTTGCATATATTAATAATCCTAAAAGAAAACTTAGTAAACAATCTCATTTAATTTAGTATCAAATAAAATATTGTTGATATTATTTGTCTTAGCTTGCAATATTGCATATAATGTTCACATTAATTGGGATTATTAGGTTCCTGTATATGGCATATCTTTATTCTTATTTCCTCTTCCCGTTCTCCTCATTCCTCACCCTTGTTCCCTTGGACCACTTCTCTATTGCAAGAGATCCATCCGCTTGTCCCTTTCTGTCCATCCTTTATGATTTTATTTGTATTTTGCCTCACTCAAATGAGAGATGCCATATGGTAATCTTGTGTGTCTGACTTATTTCACTGAATATTATATTTTCCACGAGCATTCATCTTCCTACAAATGTCTCAAATTTGTTATTCTTTAGAGCCAAGGAGTATTCCATTATATAAAGATACCACATTTTCTTTATCCAGTTGTCTGTTAATGGGTATACATTCTGCTTCTAGGATTTAGCTATTACAAATTGTGCTGTTATAAACATTGGTATGTATGTATACCTATAGTATGGTGACTTAAGCTCTTTGAGGAAGTTACATAGTAGATGAATATCTGGGTCATATGGAAATTCTAATTTCAGTTCTTTGAGAAATCTCCATACTGATTTCCTTAATGGTTGAACTAGTTTGGATTCCCACCAACAATAAAGAAGGGCACCTTTTTTAACACAGCCATGCCAGCATTTGTTTTTTGTTCTTTTGATTTCTTAACAATTACCATTTTTTGCAGAGTAAGGTGGAATTTTAGCATTGTTTTAATTGGCATTTCTGTAATGCCCAGAGATGTTGAACATTTTTTCATATATTTGTTGACCATTTGTATTTCTTCTTCTGTGAAATATCTGCTCATTTTTCTTGCCCATTTCTTGAGTAGGTCTTTCATTTCAGGTTTTTTGATGTTTCGAGTTCTTTGTACATTGTAGACATTAGTCCTCTGTCTGAGGAATACCTGGCAAATTTTTTTCCCATTCTCTAGGTTTTCTCTTCCCTTTACTGATTGATTCTTTTGTTGCAGATAATCTTTTTAGTCTGATATAATTCCATTTGTTGATTCTTGCTGCTATTTATTATGTGATTAAGATTCTGTTTAATAAAACCTTTGCTATACCAATGACTTAAAGTTTTTTACCTACTTTACCTTCCAGAAGGTTTAATGTTTCAGCTTTAATGTTTAGGTCTTCAATCCCTTTTGATTTTAATTTAGTACATGGTGAGACATAGGGATCCAGTTTCAATTTTCTGCAAACAGATAACCAGTTTTCCCACCACCACTTGTGGAATAGGCTATCTGTGCTCTTAACATATACTTTCGGACCTTTTGTCAAAGATTAAATAGTTGAATATGACCGGGGAAGTTTCCCTATCCTTGATTCTCTTCCATAGTACTGTTTTGGGGATTTGAGGTGAAGATGGTAGAGTGGGAGCTGAGGTAAGGGAGAAAACTTAGACACCTATCAAATCAGTGCCAAGGGAAGAAAAAAGATGCACAAAAGTAAAAACCCAATAAACACAAAAAACCATAAATGAACATAACATGACCCTACACTACTAAATAAATCAGGAAACAAACTAAAGCTCAAAAGATATTCGATGGGAACATAGATTAAATATTCCAAAGGGATAGTGCATATTTGATTCTTTGCAAGAGAGTCTGGGGCCTCACACCTCTGAATCTTCCACTGCAATACTGAAGCTAATTTGCAGTCAGGGCTTCTTTCCTCCAGGTTGCAGGGATTCTTGTAGAGTCTGATCCAGTCCAAGTTCTTGGGTTAGGAATTCTTGCTTTCTCTCTACCTAGATGTGATTGTAGAATCATCAGACTGATTTACTGGCATGAAATTGTCCACTGAGTCAGGAGTATTCCTATGCAATCAAATCAGCTACAGTACTAACAAGCTAATCAGTTGTAGTAATATCTATCTGTGCAAGTTTAGAACATACCATGAGGCCCACTTTTGGATTTCTCTTTAGCCTAACGAAGAAATCCAGTTATAGTGTAGCATCATAAGAGCCCCGATATTGACCTATAGCTAATATGCACTAAATGAGGTAGCTCTGTCTCTCTCTTTCTCTTTGTTTTTTCCCGGTATCAGGAATTGAACTCAGGACCTTATGTTTGCAAGGCAGGCATGTTGCCACTGAGCTAAATCCCTGGTCTGCTTTGTCTCTTTTTATGATTAAAAAAGCATTGAACGGTTATTTTATAGAATCAGTTATCTAAAGCCCAAGGGGTTTGGGGACTGGGTAATGCCAGAGAGGGAGAAAGAAAAGGAAAAAAATGTGTGTGTGTGTGTGTGTGTGTGTGTGTGTGTGTGTGTGTGTTTAAGTCTTCTGCTATTTGGTATGGGAAGGAGGAAATAGGAAGGATGCCAAGGGTGCTAATGGTAGTAGAAGTATGTTATATATTTAGATGGGATAATAGGGAAAACTGGGTATAAAATCAATAGTGAGAAATGGGGATGAGAGGATTCTATAGCTAATATAAATATTAGATAAAAAGTTAAAGGGAGACAGATGAAGAGGGGGGAGAAGAAAGAAAAGAAAAGAAAAATAGAGGAAAGGTAAAAAACAGGAGAAGTCAGGTGAAAAGATATGGATAAAAGTAGAAGGAATAAAAAGGAACAAGGGAGTATTCCCTTCTACTGGAAGGGCAAGAGGAAAAGAAACACACATACACACTCACACACACTCTTAAAAGAAAAAAGGGGCAAATAATGGAATAAAAGTAGGGGGAAATCAATAGAAAAAAGAGAACAGCAAAAAAGAAAAAGAAAAAGGAAATTTTCTACTGTTTTGGAATCATGGCTTTTTTCCACAGCCTAGGGATAAGGGGCAGAGCTCAAGCCAAGAAGTAACTCTATTCCTGCTGGAAGTCTAATGTGGCTGTGCCCAAGAATGGTGCTGGATGCAGACATTGCATTCAGTGGGAACAGGGCACAATGTGACCTTTCAATCCTACATAACTCAGGCTGAATCTGGGCTCTGACCCCACAAGCTGGGTCTGTGTTCGCCACCTCTAGCCCCTCAGCAGGACTCTCTCCAGCCTGCTCTCCAACTGGCAGCTGTCTCCCATGGCTGTTTTCCCCTCATCTACTCTGGGAATTTGACAGTGTGAAGCATGGCTTGGAGACAATGGGCTGATCTGGGACCTAGGTTCACATGCTGAGCCCTTCCCTACAAATGCATCCCCACCAGCTCTTGTTCCACAGTTGTGGGCATAGGCACTAGACTGAGATCACTTACTAACTCTTTACTGTGGAAGGCCACTTGAAGCAGTATCCAGTGTTTTCTTGCAGGTTCCAACTGCTGCTGATTCTCTCAGTCCCCATGCAGTTTTCACTTCCTTGTGGAATGGTCTACAGTTGTCTCCAAATAGTGTTCTTTGGGTTGGAATTTTCAAAGCAGAATGCAGACATGGTCACAACAATGTGTTTGGTTAGTCCATCTCTTATGTCTCTTTCTTTTTATGATAGATTCTCCTCATCTCTGTGTTTCTTGTTCATGGTCTCTGAATCTGTTCAACATGGCTCCTCCTCTCCTCAGCCATGTTGGGTCCTCCAGATCATTCCTCCTCAGTGGATCTTTCCTCAGCTTCTCTGATGTGACTCCTCCTCTAGCCAGCCATGTTGAATCCCTCATTCAGATTTTTGCCTTGTCCAAGATCAGGTCCATTGTTTGACTGGCGCTTCTGCTGTCCCATGCACAGGGGAAACAATGCAGAGCCAACTCCATATTGCCAGTGGCTGAGCCAACATGTGGAATCCACAGTTGTGGAGTTGGTCAGGGACTAGCCTATAGGTCTGAGCATTTCATGATTGTAAAGAAAGTTTTTTAAAACTATAAGTGTTGGTGATAATGTGGGTAAATTGGAAACACGTGCACAGTTGGTGAGACTATAAAAAGGGGTGTCTATTGTGGAAAGCAGTGTGGAGGTTTCAGAAAATAATATTTAGAAATATATGATCTAGTAATCCTAATTTAGTATATGTATCCAGAAAAAAATTGAAATCAGGATCTTTGAAACGAACATACCCATGTTCCCTGGAGCCTTATTAACAATATCCAACAGATGGGACAAACCTAAATGTCCAGTGAAAGATGAATGGATAAGAAAATTCTAATATACAAGTACAGTGAAGTATTATTCAGCCAGAAAAATGTTGGAAATTGTATAATATGCAATATGTTGTATAATATGCAGTAACATGGATGGCCCTTGAAGACATTGTCCTAAGTGAAATAAGCTGGTCACAAAAGAATAAGTATTACACAATTCAACTTACATAAGTTATCTAAATTAGTTAAGCACATCAAGAAAAATGATGGCTGCCAAGTGCTGAGAGTAGGAGGAATTGGGAAGTTACTGACCAATGGGCATAAGGTTTTATTATGGAAGATAGAAGTTTCTGCTACAACATTTTGCTAATACTTAAGGCACATGCAAAAAGTAAAAGAGGGTTTATCTTCAGTGTTTTTCTCTTAGTGAAAAAGAAAACTAATTAGTAATGAATAAAACTGTAGGAAACTGTATATGTAATGTTTTGTGAGAACAGGCAAAGAGATGAGGCTACATTTCGGTTTTCCCACGTACTATGTATGTGTCTGGATAATTCATTTCAATTTTAATAGATTAGTTTATCTGTAAACTAACTTTAAAAATGTGTACCCCATGGGGGTCATCTGGTATTGAGTACGATGTTTGTAAAACATTTACTAGCACACTATATGTTGTATCAACTCATAGGAATACTTTTATATCTATGAATCTAACCCATAACATTATCTTGCTATTATTTAGCTATGTATAGGTAATATGTATCCTTTTATATTCCAAAATATTTAATATTTGTACAATGCATTTGTTACAATTTTTTGTTTGGTTTTGTTTGCTTGCTTGTTTTGTGGTAATAGAGATTGAACCCGGGGACTTGTGCATGCTAGGCAAGGATGTTATCATTGAGTTATACCCTCCCATCTGTTTGATAAAAGAGAAGATTATGTGAAAATGAGAGAATTAGGATAAATTGTATGATGCAGTAACCTTGATTTGACCAGGGTGCATTTTTTCTTTTTTGTGCAAGTCAACTGGCAAGTCATAGCAGCAGCAGTTGTGTTATCCTTCTTGGATATAGACACATTATAGCCATTCAACTGTGAATACAAGTTAAAATTGTTTTAGGGAGCACCCTCTGTTACTGATACTAACATAATCAGCTGTATCCTGTCAATGCTTCAAATCATATGTATCAATCACATCTTCAGAGAAAATGTGTTATCAAGACAGCGTAGTAGTAGCTGTGAAATTTGCTGAAGATAAGCTGTTAGGTTTGTGGATGTTCCTGTCCCTTTGGAAGTTTAGGGTTGCAAGCTCATCAAACCCTATGTCTCACAGGTGGTTTTGCCATTTCATTATAATCATTTCATTATAATCACAGAGTCTGAATAGCAATGCTTTAATGAAGCATAATAACCATTTAAATGTAAAGGGTGATATGTAAAACCATCCTATTTAAAGGGATCTAGATTAATTGGTGTGAATTTTAAGCTCCTGCCCCTAAGAATGTGTTGTTACTGCATAAGAACAACATACTCTTATTTGCTTATCTAGAATGCCTTCAGTGTCTTCAATTCAATAGAATTCATTCTTTTAAAACACATATATGCTGTGTTACAGTTTTACACAGTGTTGAGAGTGTATGTAAAAGAAAAGATAGTTTTTGTCCTCAAAGTGTTTACAACCTTGTGGGTCATGTACTATGGAAACTACAACTACAAACATGCTCATAGAAATAAGCCTTATAATGCTATGTAATGTGACAGGTAGCTATCTTTACACATTTAATACAAATCAATTTCTATTCTTTATTATGTGTAAATTTACATATTTCTAACTAAACTATATGTGATAGTACTAAAGTACATACACAAATTAGATATCAAATACTGCAGAATATAAATCATGTTAAAATATTAGTTATGTAAGAAAGTATTTTATAAAAAACTTATTAATCTAAATTATGGAATAGTTTCAAAATCAGATTTTAGTATTTCTAGAGAAGATATTTTGTTCAAAATTTTATCTTTTTCAAATCAAATCTCTTACTAAGATGGATAAATTCAGTAGAAGCTGCCTATTTACTGACTCATTATATTTGTTTTTTCCCACATGATTTGTTTTATAATTAATTATTGAGTACCTAATAATGCCAGGTGCTGTTGAAAATCATGGAGCTAGAGCAGTGACTACCACAAAGTTTCTGCCCTCAAGGAGCTTGTACTATACTGTTTTGAGAGGACAATAAATATATGTTCACAATTTTAATAATATTTCAAGCAGTCATAAGTGCTATAGTGAAAAGAAAAGCTAAGCACAAAGTGTAGAAGAGAGTCCAGCTTAGGGTGTTGTCAAAGATCTTTGACAAGGTGACATTTGAGAAGATTTCCTAAAGAAATGAATGTTAGCTTTGTCAAGCTAGTGGGAAAGAGTGCTATTCGAGGAGGAGACAGTTGTGCAAAGGACCTGAAACCTGGAAAACTTATTAGGTGGGAGATGTTAGATGTTGCTTAGCCAGCACTGGTAGTGATGGAGAAATGAATTCTGGTCAGATTCTATATGTAGGATGCAAAAGTAGTAGTAGACTTATCTATTACTCTAAAAAGCAGTAGTGTTCTGAAAAATACTAACAGCTAGTTGATGAAGGAAAAATGTGTGTGTGTGTGTGTATGTGTGTGTGTGTGTGTGTGTGTGATTGTGATTCCCAATGAAATTAGCTAACAGTGACAGACTGAACAAAATGTTTGTGTGGCGGTTGTCCTTCTAATTAAGATAGTGTGGAGAAAGACAATTGTG
>NW_004624821.1:7254974-7282093 GCF_000247695.1 Heterocephalus glaber | reverse complement strand
CACACAAAAATAAATGTTAAATATGTAAGGAGAAGAACATACTAAGTATCCTGATTTGATTATTGTACATTGGGTACATGTATCAAATTTTCATACTGTATTCCATAAATATGTAGTCATATGTCAGTTAAAAAGAAAGACATAACAAAAGAAAATATAGTATCTATATAATGGAGGAAAATACTCTTCTTGGATGGAACTGGAGGGCAATATGTTAAGTGAACTAAACCCAGACACAGAAAAACAAATACTGTATGATCACACTTATGTGTGGAATCTAAAAAAGTCAATCTCATAGAAACAGAGAATAAAAATGTAGTTACTGAGCCTGGGGAAGAGGGAAAAAGGGAAACAAAAGCTGTTGGTCAAAACTATATAAAATTTTATTTAGACTCCAGGAATAAATTTAGAGATCTATTACATTGCAATATATTATTATATGAATATATATTTCAAAATTGCTTAAATAGATTTTTAACATTTTAACTACAAAGATTGTTTGATGAGGTAATAGATAAGGTAATTACCTTGACTGAGTCTTTCTACAATGTATACACAGATGAAGCGTCACATTGTACCACAGAAATATACATGATTCTTTGTCAATTAAAAGTAAATTTAGGGCCAGGGATTTAGCTCAGTTGTTTCACTGCCTGCTGTGCAAGCGCAAGGACCGGAGTTTGATCCCCGATAACCAAAAAAAAAGTAAATTTAATTTTTGGAGCAATACCACACTTGATTCCCACAGTGGTTGCATCAGTCTACACTCCCACCAACAGTGGAGAAGGGTCTTTTTTCTCTGTAGTTCTGCCAGCATTTTTTATTAATTGATTCTTGATAATAGCCATTCTTTCTGGAGTGAGATAGAATCTCAGTGTTGTTTTAATTTGCATCTCTTGAATGACCAGAGATGTTGAACATTTTCTTCATATATTTATTTGCTGTTTCTATTTCATCATCTGATAAGTGTCTATTCATTTCTGATGCCTATTTTTGGATGAGATCTTGAGATTTGGGATGTCTGATTTTTTTGAGTTCTTTTTATAGTCTAGATACTAGTCCTTTGTCTGAGGAATAGTTGACAAATTTTTTCCCACTCTGTGGGTTGTCTCTTCATTCTGTTGGCTGTTGGCTGTTGATCCCCTCTTTTTGACCCAGCTATTCTCCCTTGTTGGTATTCCCAACAATTCACAGCAATATGTGAACTCCCATGTTTATAGCAGCACAGTTTGTAATAGGTAAATCTTGGAAACAGCCCAAATACCCATCAACCATTGAATAGATAAAGAAGATGTAGTTTTATTTTTAAAGAATGGAGTACTACTTTAACATAAAGAAGGATAAACTCGAAACACTTCTCGGTAAATGGATGCACCTTGAGAACACACTCTTAAGTGAAATAAATCGGATACACATGTTCATTATCACTGTGAGAAATGGAAAGTATAAATAAGGACCAAAATGTATTATAAATAGTGTGAAATAGGAAGAAAATGTTCAAATGAGAAGGAGAACTAAAGAAAGGGTAAAGGAAAGGAAGAAAGGGAAAGGAAAAAAGGAGAATAGAAGAAAAAATTGAAACAAAGCCTTTAAAAATAAGAGGAAAAGAAGTTGAAGGGAGGGGAGGGAAATGGGAAGAAAGAAGAACCAAGATATGTCATATATAGCTCAGATTCCATGTGATGAATGTTATCTATCTATCTATCTATAATGCACCAATAAAATTAATTTTAAAAATAAAAAAGGAAAAAAGGAAAAATAATAGTAAATTTAAAAGTTAAAAATGGAATTATTCAGTCTCTGTATACCTACCTTGAATGCTTGAGCATTTTAAATTATAGCTGATCAAAAGGGGTTGAAACCGTCCAGACATGGCTTTTTGACAATTGAGATATATTTCATCAGGAAAAATATAACCTTTTTGTGGGGGAAAAATAATTTCTAAAATGTTTAGCTAGTAATCAATAAAATGTTCATTAAATTTGAAGCTGTAATTTGTTTAGTGTATGTTTTTGGAATGATTGCTCAAATTTAACAATGGCAATGTGTATTTTGTACATTTGGAAGAGTTCTTGTTTAAATTCTAAAACAGTTTACAAAAGCATAGTACCTTTGTTGAGTCTTATGATTTCTACTTATAAAAAATCATCTTTTATCAGTTTTGAGTTTATCAGCTTTCATATAAATTAAAGAAAAATTTGCTTATTTATAATTTACAATTTTATATTTAAGGATCCATACCTACTTTATTGAACAGCTTTTAGTACTACTTTGGCAAGAAGCTTAAATGAAATCTTAGATTGGCTCCAGGCTTAATTTTTTGTTTTATGGTGCAAAATCCTAATCTGTATCCAAAATAGGTGGCATTAACAAATTACTTATGTAATTACAAAATACATTATTTTCTTTTGTTCATAGCAATAAAAATTCACTTTCATATGCTAGATTTTTTTTCCTGCTAGAAGGACATCTACCTGCTGCATCACATACAACATGTGATATTCTTTTTTTTCAGTACTTCAGTTTGGGCCATCCCCTGTTTTAGTTTGTTTTGAGACAGTTTTACTGTCACTCAGTTGTCCAGGCTGGACTCAAATTTATGGTCCTCCTGCCCCAGCCTCCCAGTGTGCTAGGATTGCAGGTGTACACCATTACGCTCAGTTTATACATTGTAAGCCTATATTTAGCTGGTTAAGTATTTATTATCGATCCCTCTGAACATACATTAAAGGTGCTTATTCAATTTAGTAGATTTTGCCAAGCTGCTCTCAGCACCATTTGTTCCATCTTGTCATCATCAAGGCTACTTTTCAAATGTAGCATATGTGCCTTTGTAGGGCATGAGGACTCAGGTGTTGCAAGAAACTAGATTTAAAGGTTTGT
The DNA here is from genome assembly GCF_000247695.1 of Heterocephalus glaber. The sequence continues at coordinate 7,279,210 of NW_004624821.1, read as the reverse complement.
GATAGTTTCTGTGTGGCATTGTAGCCAATAATGGTAGACATAATAATGTAAAAACCTATTTTGATTTCTACGTACAGCATTAGGGAACTTGGTAATAGAATACCTGTGTGTCTCTGAACAGAATTTTGAGTCTCATCTTAACTTTATACTGTTTGACATTGTATATCTATCCTGCCAAAATATACCAACCTATTAGCATTAGAAAGGTTGTACTAAAATTCAACAATAAAGTAATTTCTTTCTTTTGGCATAATCTATGGCTTAATGAGTTTGTATAAAGTTGTTTCTGGGTTCCTCAAAACATTGTTATACAGCACACAGCTTTTGTAGGAGGGTAAATCAGCCTTTTTAACATTGAAAAAAAATAATAAACTCCAAGTGAAACAGAGACCAAACAGATCTTATTTTTTCTCATAATTCCTGTCATCTGAAGAATTGTAGTAGTCTGTGTTTTAGGCAATCTGTAAAATATACAGAAGTGTAAAAATTTCACCTCTTAAAAATAGTCAAATTCAAGAAAGCACAATTTGCCTTAAGTGTCCACATAACAGATGGATAACATATCCATAGTGCAATAAAAATGAAGTTAAGGCAAGTATTACTGTAATTGAGATGCTGTGTGTATTCTTGTACAACATGATATTCTCTACTCACCTATTAGGATGCTAGAAAATAGTTTTTGTTTCCTATCTCATTTACATGTGTGAAATAATATGCTTTACTTTGCCATGAGAGTTTCAAATATGTATTTTAGACTGACAGTAATTTTAAATTTATAAATTATAAATAGGGTTGCCAAGCAATCCTTGAAAATAAAACAGGATATATTTAAAATAAATAGGAAGAGGAGGAAAGGGGAGGAGGGGGAGGCAAAAGGAGGAAAAAGGGGAGGGGAAAAAGAAGAGGAGTAAAGAAGGAGGAGAAAGAGGAGGAGGACAAGGAGAAGAAGAGTAGAAGGAAGAAGACGAGAAAAAAAGAAACAAGTATTTGCTAATATGCTGAAGTGATAAAAATATGAAGACCGTCTTTTAAAATTAGTGCACATACCATAGGATTCTAATGTCTAATGGATCATGTTATTGTTACTATTCCATTTCTGTTAGGATCTTGTTTTTTCTGGGTGGATTTCTGTGTGATTTGCAACAGATATGTACCTAAGATTTTTCAGCTTTGGTCCCAGTAATTGCTCACTGAAGACAACTGTCTCTCATCCATTCACCATTAGTACAAAAGCCTTCATTTCATGCATCATATAGTTGTAATGTAAGAACTCTAAGCTTCCCATGTTAACTGAACACATTTTGGCATAAATTAATATAATATAAAACCTTGAAGTTCTTTGGCCTTATTGATATTTGAATGATAGTTATGTCACTTTGATTTATGATTATAAATTATGACATTGCTTCTTATGTAAACACAAATTTTTCAGCTGTATATATAGGTCCTTCCATAGAATGTAAGTTTTCACAGCCTAATTGCATTTATAGTGCTCTTCCTTACTTTTAAATCCCTTGATTCCTATGACAGATAATTTAAAGAAAACTTTTGGAATTCCTTGCAATTGTTTAAATAGTATACTTATGCTTTTTCTACTCAATAATACCTAATGCTAGAGCAGCAAAAAAACCTATTATTTTTCTACTTTTGTTTTCTAACAGTACCTTAGTAACATTCTAGGCAAAAAGTAGGTATTCAGCTGGTGACCATTAATTGGACTGAATTGAATTCTGATGAAAAGTGATCACTAGCTTCTCTGGACTCTTGAATACTTGGCTTCTACTTCTCTTGAGTCAACTTGTAATCTATATAAATATATTCTCTCTCCTCAGACTTTTGTTTCCTGGAAAGAATCATGTTGTATTCTCCTGTATTACTGTAGTACCCAGCATTAAACCTAGAATAGCTGATATTTAATTCCTGTTAGATGAATAAAACAAATATGAAAGGTCAGCATTTTGTAGTTATATTGGACAATGATATACATACATCTACACAAATTTTTAATTCATTCTGTCCAGTAGATGGAAGCAAGAATTAATATCACAAAGTCTCAGCTTACAGTCATACCAGTATGTCCAATAACAGAATAAAAATATTTGTCTCTGAAAAGAAGACCTGAAAGAAAATTAAAGGAATTCCTTATTAAGGGTAAAAAGAATAATTAATATCAAGAAGTTTCCTCATTTGGTTCCAGTAAAATGATAATTCTAAGACAGGGTGGGTACATGTTGAAGCAAGAGTTTGGGCTAGGAATGAGACCCATGGAGTAGCTAAGTAATCACTTTCCTCTGTGAATTACTCATCTATAAAAGTACTGGATCATTATGGTCTGAAAATAAGCTTACAGGCCAAATCTTGTCTGTGGCCCACTTTGTAAATACATCCTGATTAGCGCCACAGCCATTCAATATGTACATGGATTGTCTAAGGATGCTTTCACTACAGGAGAGTTGAGAAGTTGAAATAGACGGCATGGTCTGTAAGCTTACAGTACTTATCGCTGATGCCACAGAAGAATTTTGCCAAGTGACCATTTGAACCAAATTAAAACAGAGTGCATTCCTTAACACAGAACGTGGTACATAGTTAATCTTGACATGTTCAGAAACACTGGTGTGTATTCTCATAGGCCAGTTTTAGGTTAAGAGTCGGTTTATTATTTAAGGTTGTACTGTCCAGTATGTTGCCACTAACTGCATGTGGCTAGTTAAATATAGTGAAACACAATTTAAAGTTCAGTGTGTGAGGTGCACTAGCCACATTTTAAGTAGTATTCAAGAATCTCATGGTAGCTTATTGGGCAGAACAAACATACATTTCTGTCATCTCAAATTTCTGTTGAATAGCTCGGGTCTGAGGTCTAAAAGCTTACTAAAATGTCTGGTATTTTTCATACTAAAAGATATTGTCCTTTGCCACTGAGATACTGAATAAACTAATAAACTTGCAAATCATTTACAAATAGACATCAAAATACATCAACTCAAGTTGAACCTTTATAAATACTTTAAAAATTTTAATGTGAATAGTGTAAATAAAAATAACAATGAGATATGACCCAAGCGCAGTCTTGAGAGAGACTGATTTTTGTGATGACAGTGATCTTATTAGAGAGCAAGAAGCACACTTTGGAAGAGAGACTCCGAAAGCAGCAGTTGCCAAGACTATTGAGGAATTCTCAATTTTGGCTGACACTGGAATTGTTTGGAGATCTAGTGATACCTGAGGCTCAGCCCGGAATTTCTGCTTTAATTGGCGCTAGTGTCTTAGGGTGCCCCTCCAGTTTTATGTGTTAGAAACTTAGTTTTCAGTGCAATAATGTAGGCAAGGTGAGGCTAATGGGAGGAATTGAAATCTTGAGGAATCCACTTCATGAATAGATCAGTGTGCTATAATAAGAGCTCCAGGGCTGGGTTCACTGTCTTTTGCTTCTCTACCACATGAAGAGGTGGTTTTCATTCTCTTTTTGCCCTTTTGTTTTCCACAATGTGAGGATGCAGGGAGCAGGCCCTCAGCATGGGGTGTCAGCACCCTGAACTGAGACTTCCCAGCCTGTAGAACTGTGAGAGATAAATATCTGTTCTTTATAAATGACCCTTACCCAGTCTCAGATACTCTTTGTAGCAGTACAGACTAAGACAACTGGGATACAGCCTGGGCCTTGTGAGGTTTTTATTTATTTATTTATTTATTTTGGTACCGGGGATCAAACTCAGGACCTTGCGCTTGTGAGGCAGGCGCGGTGCCACTAAGCTAAACCTTGGCCCTGGCTCATTTGTTTTAAAGGTTCAGCATGTGATTCTAATCAGCAAAGTTTGAGGAGCACTGATGTAAAGTCCCTGCCCACACCTTAAGCCTTAAGATGTAGCACCCAGGTATTCACATTTTATTCAGTATCCCAGTGATTCTAATTATTGATTTAAAGAAAATGAGGATAAGAACATGGAGACAAATTCTGTAAATATTTGCTACAATGGGGAAAAATAGGCAAAATAAAACACTTGGCTTCTCTTTATGAGAAATAAAAACAAGGTGCTATACAGCAGTAATTAAAGTGTGGTGCCATTACCAGCAGCATCAGCAGGTCTGGAACTTGTTACAAAAGCCGTTTGAGTTCATCTATTCCACTGGATTAGAAACCGGTTCATATTTTAACAAGCCCATTCTCCAGCTGAGTCTGATGCAAACTCAAGTTGAGAAGCACCGCCATAGATGCATAGTGATATCCTCATAAAATTCAGGTGGTATGTTTTTTAAGTGCCAGATTTATAAAATCAACATCACTTTTCCACATTTTCTACTATTTGTTAAACTACCAGTGTGTATATTTTATGTATAGATACCAATGTTAAGAATGCATATGTATAGCAGAACTTTTTACAATTTTAAATCATGGTATGACCCAGTATTTTTCCCACATAACATTTAGTGATTAGAAGCCCAATGAATTCTGTTGAGTATCCTTGGCACTGTAACAGCCTCTGTCATCCTAAACAAAGTAAATCATCTCTTAATTGCAAATGAAATACATGTACTTAATGTTTTATCTGTATCATAATAATAGACTATATATGTGAATAAAGGACTAGATCATTTTATGGTGCTTGAATTTTAGGTACCTGGATATTGGGAAAGTAATATTAGTGGGAGTTAAACTCAGACTATAAATGAAAGCTCTACTTCTTTCACAAAGTTACTCAAGCTGTAGGACTTTCTAATCTAACAGTTTATGTCGCAGTGTTTACCTCTTTGACCTCCAAAACAAGTTCTCAATAAGGACATGATGATTGATTTTTAAATTTATTTCATAATAGTCAAGAATAGCCACTAATAATATTATTAAAGAAGATTTTCAAGGTTCACTGTAGTGAATTGATAGCAGTGTATGCTGTATCCTCCTAGGCTCATTTAAAATGGCTTAATAATAATATACTCTTAAGAATGAGAAATGACCTTGTTAAATTGTTTAGCATGGTTTTTTTCCCCATGTACAGATGATGTGAAAAGCAAAGTTCCATCAGGCCTCTGTCTGATAAATCACAAATTCTAAACTAAACTAACATGGAATGAGTTTTTGCGGTTTCATTGTGTATTGATTCCATCTATTTATAGGTTTGGGTAGCAGATTCATGGTATTTCTCAAGGGCTCTGAAAGCCTATAATGTGCAACAAATGCTTTAATTACTTATATGCCTTATCTTACAAATACTGACTTTGAAAAAAAAAGGTATTACACTAAATAAAAGTAGATATGGCAAGTGGTAATCGGCTCTTTAAAATAAAAAGTGTCTTCTCTCACTCCATAGACTATTTGTTGCAAAAGCAAAGAAAAACATTATTCTAAAGGTAGGATGGCTCCTTCAGACCTTTATAATCACACTACAGTGTTTGACTATTTGGTCAGTAGCATTATAATCTCCAGAGGCTTCATTTCACACACTACTTGCATTTACTTGACCTACATTTCTGAGTTATTGGTGTAATAAAGAGTGATGTTTTATGAGGGCCCTTTCAGCCTGGAATACTAAGCTTCTTAATAAGAAGATACAATGAGTAGAATTACAAAAGGTGACAGAAAGGAATAAATAATGGAATAGAAAGCTTTATAGTTATCTTTGGGCAAATCACAGCCAAAAGACTGATTTTAGATTATAACAAGAATAATAAACGTATATAGTTTGTTAGAAAATAAAATACTATTTCATTAATATTTTAAACACTGTCATTTATTGAGTGTGTGATGTGTAAAGATTATGATAAACACTCAGCCTGTTTAATCCTCTAGAAAATTATTCATTTTATCCATAATTTAAAAATAAACTGAGGCTTCTGATAATTAACCAGCTTTCCAGTCTCACAGCTAAAGTTATATAGCAAGGACTCAAGAGAAGAAAGGCGATCACCCAATGTAGACATGATGTTAGTAATGCTTGGTGAACTTGTAACTGCACTAAGATTCTTTTTCCAGTGTATTCCCCTTTACTATAAATGGGTGTGTATGAAAAGAATGCCTATCTGGTCAACTAGTAAGACCTTGTGATAAGAGTCAGGCGACACACACCTTTGTTATACACATCTCTTTTAAAAGATCTGGGGCATTGAAATCAGTTTCAAAATGATAACACATGGACTAGTTGAAAATTAAATTATTAAATGAGTCATGTATGTACAAACTAGCATAATGTACAATTCATATATTAAAATACAGATTTGTCATGGTCCTAAGATGAGCTTGCAAGCCAACTCTTATCTGCTGCTTACTTTGTAAATACATTTTCATTAGCACATTATAGCTGCTGTCCTTACCTGCATCTCCTTCACTGGTTATGAGGAAACTGAGTTTTGTTCCACAATGTTTGATCCATGAGACACTCATCATCTGGAAACTTGTTCAAAATGCAGTATCTCCACAATATATGCTGAATCAGAACCTGTGTTTAGATAAAGAACACCAAGTGATTCAAGTACACAGTGATGTTTGAGATATATGAACTATGTTCATGTTTTATAGAGGTGGATAAGGGTTAGCCACTTCCTATATCTGTCTGTATACATTAACAGTTATTAGTTTTCTTTCTTTACAGAAAACATGAGTTCAGAATTAAAAGTTCAGCCATTCTGCATCAACTTCACTGATATAAATAAACTGTCTTTCTTTGCAAGCCCTTTTTCTTTTCTGAGTTAAATGCTGTTGAATAACTCTCTTCCACTATTCAGTAGATTTACTATAGTTTCTTATCTCTCATTATTAAATTTGCTCAACTCTAAAATTAAGTATCATGAGGTTAAATACTAGCTTGCCCTGAAAAGTATAAATTTACTTTTACAAGTTTTGAACTTTTATATGTATTAAAATATTGCCCATCCTGGGGCCGCACTTGAAAGGGAGACATAAAGATAAAGGTGATACCTGAAGGTCTGTTTTACTGGGAGATGTTATAGTGCAATAAAGATTGACATCAGCAGTGGACAGTAGCTAGAGACTCCTTCCCATTAGTTTATTTCTAAATACATGGAACCGAGGGTTTTTTCTTTCATCTATTTTTATTTAAAAATTTTCATTTTTATTAGTACATGTTTGCAGTACATAATAATCACATTCGTCTTAGGGAATGTTGTTCACATAACACAACTTAATTCTTTTTTCATCCTCTTCCTCTTTTCTCCCTTTCTCCTGCCTCAGTCTCTTTTGTAAAAGATCTCTCTTGGGCCAGGGATTTGGCTCCGTGGTTTCGCCGCCTGCTGCGCAAGCGCAAAGGACCCGAGTTTGATCCCCGGTACCAAAAAAACCAAAAATGGACAAGATCTCTCTCCCTGGTTCCTATTATGTGTCTTTTAGAAAAATATAAATTAAACATATAATTTGATGGTCATTCCATATATAATAAGTATTTAATTTTATTTCTAAGATTCAGTGTTTAAGGAATGAAAACAAGGATTTCACAAACATTTTGACATTTATTAATTTATTCCTCCTTCCATGCACTTCACAAATGAGTGTCTACAGTGACCAAGAAACAGCAGCTATATTGCAAAATATAATAAAACACTGACATTTATTTTAAGACTAAATGTCTATAATTTTTGATATCTAGTTTGATAAAACTAGAATGAATGAAGCAAATGATGAATTCCAGAAAGAAAAGAAAGTAACAGTAGTTTTATTTTTAAATGAAGTTTCAGTTCCAGCATCAGTGAATTGTTTTCTTTAGATAAGAATTCTAAAATGATTTACCAACACGTTTTTATGCCTCTGGGATTTTGAGGACAGTGGACTCTATAAATATTTATTTGTATATTTTTGAATATCTATACTCATTTACAAGCATAGTATTTACATATTTTCACATCTTTGTATATGAAATGAGGTAAAGCCTAGGAAGGAAAGAAAGGGAGATTTTCAGACTAAATTAAGTGGAGTGGGATGTAGGATGACTTTAGTCTATCTGCCCCCATTAGAATCTGCAGATACTGGAATCAACCACGACCATTTGTAATTGCACTAATAGTTCACTTTCAGTTGAAGTTAGGTGTGTCTTAGGCCGTTAGAGTTGTTAGCACAGCCAGCAGTCTCAGATTTGTAGTGGCAGATGTAGCAGGGTCAACCAAGACAGGAAATGGGCCTCTGGGGAGGCAGCTGTTTGCCTTGACCTCTTGGGGCTGCATGTTAGTGGCCTCCAAGACTTATCGGTCCCTTCTGAGTAATTACGTTTCTTTAACATGTCTTTCTGCTGGAGTCCCATCACATAGCATAATATGACATGAAAAGAGCCCCTTACTCATACGGCAATGATGGGAATTCACTGTGGCCTTATTAACGTTCTGCCAAATCACTGGTCAGGATTCACAAAGGAAAATATTTTGTTCTGTTCCTGTTACTTTTTTCTCTTTCTTAGAATCCTACTATGATATAAGAATTTCAAATTGGTCCAGTTCCAGGTTGACTCATACCACTTTAGTCATGTTTCCAGTATTAAAGTTGTTGTTTGTATTGCCTATATCTTGGGATTCTAATTTGAGCTTCATAAACTGTAGAGGTATACTGCCTTTGATATTTAGAATTTATTAATGATGCTTCCATGGTAAGGCTACTGCCATTCTTAATTACTTGGAAGCAGAAGTGTGAATTAAGGCATTCCATATATTTAACACTTTTTTAAAAAAAGATTTGATATTAATATAAAAGATGTTAACATTTCTCAGTGTAAATGAGGTAACTATTTGTTCTAGTATTTACTTTCCTCTATATATTTGAAATTATTTAAAAATATGCATTAATACTCATGAACTAGTAAAGGGATTATTTATCACATATGATTAGATGGACTAACTATAATTGTAAGGTTTATTTGATTTAACTGTGCAATAATGTCTTCAAGATATGGCATGACTCTCCTGGAAGTGTGTATAACCTCTGTGTATCTGCTAAAACTTTCTGTCATGTCTCACTGGCTATGATTCTGTGTGCCAAGATATTCAGTAGTGCTATCTGCTGCTTGCGATAAGAGTTGTTTAGCCCCCAACAACCACAGCATGGGAGGTACAGGATTTCCTTGATTATTGGGTTAGATAAAGCAGTTTCCACTCCCAAATCCCCATATTTCAAAGAATGGGAGAAAGAATGGCTCCTGGGGAGACAATCACAGTGTTTATGATATTATTCTGTTCTACCTATAGTTATTGGAAAGTTTTTTTCCAAACTGTGTCATCTGGCTTTCCCAGCTAAGGCTTACAAGACGATGCTGTGCAATCAGTGATGTTAGCCTTCAACTGTCTCAAATCAGTTATATATCGATCAGATTTCCCCATAGATATTGCAATTAATTGCATTTATCTAAATTTTCATCTGTAGTTGAGAAAGAGTTGACCTATTTTTAAGGCCATAGTAGAACTATCTTCAAAAGTATAGTACATTGAGTAATATGAATGAAGGCATCAGATAGGTGTATGTTTATGAGCAGCAACTGATGCCCCTAAATGAAAATTTTTACTTATTCCTGAACATGGCAAAATTGTAATTATTCTAAATGTTCCAGTTTATGGTGACAGATTGTAGGGATACAGTTGAAATGCCTGTACTGTGCCATGACAAAAAATTCAGCTTGTTTTGAAAGCAGTCTGTCGCTTTGGTTTTCCAGATGCACCAAAAATGAAAACAAGAGGCTGTCCTGTGAATACATTAGCTAGTTTAGCCAAGCTCATTGGTTTGACTGGGTGAACAAAACTGTTTTAGCTTGACCTTGAACTCACAGGGTTTAGACTGCACTTTGCCTGCTCTACAATGTATTGTAAGGTTCATAAGGAATAAGAGGTGTCTTAAACCTATACCATCAATCTGCCATAAAAATAAGCACTGGCAGATGTGCCCAGGGAGTAAAAGAAATCAGGACAACTAAATGAGAATCAGGTAGCAAATCTAAATGGATGTTATTGCATTCTGCCCCTTTTCATTTGGTTTGATGAGACTCTCTGAGTAGAGACCCTGACTAGAGTTGCTACAGACAGATGTTCGAATTCCCTTAGCCTGTCCTTCCCTGGAGCAGCCGAGAGCCTTTGCAATGAAACTGCCTCAGGTACCAGTGGCTTAAATTAATATGCGATTTTGAGTTAGAAGTTAGAGAAAATGTGGGTAGGCTTGACTTTGGAAACTATTAATAAGATTTTATTAAATCTGACGATGGAAATGTTAAACTTAATACAGTCAGGATGCTTGATCTGTTTCCATTCCCAGGAGCACTTTGATGTTGGCAGTGTAGCTGTCTCCCTGTTTAATTGATGTTGATGTGGGGACATCTGTACTCATCCAACTGATGAAAAAGACCAGGAATTATTAAGTACAATCATCAGCTTATAAAAGTAGGCAATATTATAAGCTTTTAAATATTTAACTTGCTTAGTCTGTAAATGTATAGATTATATGGTGGTTGTCAAAGTACAGCCTGCAAGCCAAATCCCTTTGACCACCTGTGTTTGGTAATAAAGTTTAATTGGAATGCAGTTTGCCCATTTGTTTAACTATGGCTGTTTTTGACCTGAATCGACAGAATTGTGTAGTTATTACAGATCATGTCATCAGGAAGCCTAAAGCCATTCGTATCTAGCACTTTATAGAAAAAAATGTCCCCAATCTTATTCAGTACCAACCTTTTAGATTTTTTTTTTTTGAAAAAAATAAAGCTACTTTGGTAGGTAGTTGTTAATGTGCCATTCCATATTCATTTAATTTCCAAATTTAAGCCAAAAAAGAGGCTCTAATTTAGTGAAAGTTTCTGCATCCCTAAAAGCACATTCCAACTTTTTCCTTTTTTTAAAAAATTTTTGATAGTTTTCAAGTCAACCCTGTCTGAAATTATTTCCCCATTTCACCAGGATGCAGAGCGTGACATCCTCCATGTCCCAGGGAAGTGCAGCATACATAATGCATGAATCTTCGGGAAGATCTGAGCCTTTGAATACACAATTACACTTTCAGCTTAAAATGGAAAGTGCCATGTTTGGAAGCAACTTGAAGTTTCCCAAAATATTTGTTTGCAGTTTTAATTTCAATAATTAACATATGGATTAAAACATTTTTCTTATCTTCCATTTCCAGCAATGGGGTCACCACTTCATAGCTACAAGAAAAAAAAGTCTTTAGCGCTTCCCAAGTCAAAGCCAGCAATAATGTTTCAGCGGAAGGCTTTCACAGGGAGGAGAATTCTGCAGGCTGCTGAATTGAGAGCCTGCACCTTGACAAGGCATGAGACATGTTGTTTGCTCTTTTTTCTCTCCCAAATGCTAAAAACGGGGTAACCGTGGTTCTCCCTTTATTGTTATTAATGTGTTTCTATTTCTTTCTTTCCAAACCCCACTAACTTTAAAGATAAATCCACACATATATAACTTGGCACTGTCCAGGTTCTGGGTTTTCCACAGGCTGTTTTTGCTCCAAACTTTATTCCTGAAGCAAAAGTGAATCTGTAAACAGACTATAAAGTACAGTTTTGCTCGGGGAAGTTCTTTGAGCTTTTGCTATCCCTTGGAGCAAAAAGGCTCAGTTGCTGTTTTATGGTTTTCATCTCTTACCTGTGTTTCCTTACTATTTACAAAGATTTTAGATTTTAGTTCTGGGTGCCATTGCTACTTAAAAGAATCCTTCCCATACCTCGGATGTGAGAGCAGAATCTTACCTTTTCTCCCCCGATTGTGTATAGGGCAATGATGGCTGTGATGTCTGCTAGTCTAGGTTTATAATATCAAATCAGTTCCTAGATCTCTTGAGATGAAATAGTGGAATATGCAGTCAGGGAAAACAGGAACCACATGGTATTTACAGATTGGCCTTGTTATCTGATCATTGTCTCTGTGGAGGCATGGAACACCTGCAGAGAGCTGCATCATGGCAGGAGGCTGAATTAATGACGCAATCCAGAAATGTCACCTAGACAAATGGGAAAATTACAGGTGGGACCTATGTGGAACTATGAAATTTGAGGATATGTATGCCCCCTCCCCATCATTGTTATCTTAGTCCTTTGGGGGTGTTATACAAACACCCTGCCATTAACTGAGTAGCTTATCAATAACAAGCATTTATTTCTCACAGTTCTGGAGGCCTAGAAGTACTTTTTTATTTTGAGACAGTGTTTCACTATGCAGCTCAGGCTGGCCTTGAACTTATTCTGTAGTCCAGTCTGGCCTCGAACTCTTGGTGATCCTCCTGCCTCAGCCTCCCAAGTCCTGGGATTACGGGTGTACGCCCCCATGTCCCTCTAGAAGTACAATATTAAAGTTTATGGTACCCAGTAAGTGCCCATTCTTTATGCACAGTGCCTTTTCACTCTGTCTCCACAGAGCAAAAGGGCTGAATTAGGTTTCAGACCTCTTTTATTGTGATACCAATCTCAACGCACAGGGCCTCCAACTTCCTGATTGAATCACTCACCAAAGACCCCCCCCTTAACTCTGTCACATTAGGAATTAAATTTCAAGATATAAATGGGGGGGGATACAAATATTCAGATCATAGCATAGGTGAACCCTTTAATTTGACCAGAGGGTTCACTGTGCATATATTCCTTTGCTGATGCCTGGTGCCTGACATTAGAACATTTGGAGCTACTTCTTTAATGGAAGCCCTCTCAAAATTTCTTCCTTTGAGTTTTATTTTGATTTTATGCCCTTGACTCTTTTTAAGGTCTCTGAGATAAATATTCATTTGGATTCTATTCCTAGGTTTCCTTTGAAACCATATTTTCAGGATACTGCTTCGTATCTATTCCATGGATGTTTATTAAGTTTGTATGTGCTGGTTGTCCTGCAGTCCTGCCCTGTTCTATTTGACCCTGTGCCTTGGGAAGCTGACCTTTGGCTTGAACTGCTGGGCTCTGTTGGCCTTTGCTTTCCATTGGATTTGGCCAATAGACATCATTGACAAGAGCTTATGGGTGGGAGACAGCAGAGGTCAGCTGTTTGTTTTGGCTTATAGTTCTAGAGCCTAGGAAATCCAAGCACATAGTATCAATGAGGGCCTAGGGCTGCTTTAGCTCATGCTAGAAAGTAGAAGGTCAAGCAGGTACATGTGAAAGATACAAAACAAGGAAACAGCCTACCCTCAAGATAAATAATCCCATCCCGAAAGAGCTGGCACTCACTTTTGTAAGAAAAACATCAATCCCCCTTAAGGACCCAGTCGCCTCTTAAAGGCATCATCTCTTTTTAACTGGTACATTGGGAATCAAATTTCAAATTATGACTTTTGATGAGGACAAGCCATATCCAAAATATAGCATACCTCATGTAAATAATTTGTCTTGGAGATTACAGAAAAAGTTTCTCCTGTCAGATTATAAGTATGCATTTTAAACTCTTCTACTCATCTTCAACTAGCAGGACTTTTAGAATGGTGAAATATTTGCACACAAACACATACATACACTACATATGGAAGTATATTCATATAAATATACATTCCTTATATATTTAAACACGCATGTACTTACTATATATACAGAGTTCATTTCTACATTTGGTGGCATATTTTTATTAGCTAATTCCTCTCAAAACCTTCAGCAAAATTAAATAAGCATGAGTCACACCACGTATATTATGATTAGTGCCATAAATTATTTTCATACAGATTCATACAGGATCTATATAAGCTCATCAGCACAGAAAAGCCCATTAAAATTTTAAATAGAATCTTACATAAATCATTACTTTAAATTTACTTTTAAAATAAGTTCTCATTCTGTATCTCTTTATGCAAAGGGTTAAAGCAAAGTCTCTGGGATAGACTAAATGGTGGCTGTGAAGTGGAAGAGGTGGGCTCCACATCTCCCTCATTTGGACAGTTTTTGTTATGAATGTAGGAAGGAAGAAAACTTGAAACTATACTCAATGATTTATGATTAATGCAGTGATTCTCATTTTCCTTGAAAATGGGAAAGGGATGAAAACTAGGCTCACAGGATTAAAGCATTATAAATACAAAGAACTTCATGCAGTGTCAAATCTTCATTAAGAGATGCGCCTTGTGAACCGTCTGTGGAGAGTGTGGGTCTTGTCTCATATCACAAGGTAATTAATTTCCTGTGTGATCCAGGTACAGTCTCAGATTGAGCAGACAGTTTGAAATACCAGAGAGTGAAATTTTTCACCAAGAAAAATATTCTTAAGGGAAAGGTAACATGATTTTGATATTAGATTCAAATGTATTCTTAGAAAAAAACAACAATATGATAAGTCACTTTTACGGATGGATATGAGAATAGGTATAGGGAATGATAATATAGCTTTTGCTAACAAATTGCCCATTTGTTAAAGACAAAAAAAGCCTTTGAGAAAGTCTAGGAACTTGGATGGTGAAGGGCGTGGGTACAAATCACGGTGTCTCAAACAGTTTCCTCATACAGAGGCTTTGGTTCCAAAACAAAGTAGATATTGTTTGTACCCAATACCAATTCCCTGAACATTGTCCCCTCCTTTTCCACTGACAAGTAATAAATTGCCAAGTGAGTTGTTGGGGAATTATTTTATGAGGATATAAGATGCATAGAGTTTGAAAACTATTAGAAAGCTACTTTGGAAAAAATATGGTAGAGTGCCTATAGCCCACGGATTCTGCCTAGCTTTGTCTTCAGCTTCTGTCCTAGACTTCAGGGATTGATATGCTGCACAGATCATGGTGTCTGTTGCTCTGGCCCAGGGATATGAGGGGGTTGGTTAAGTTCGTATTTCAAGAAGCGGAAAGGATAGGTACGAGTCCCAGACACTCATGTCTTGCTGCCACAGAGTAGGTACTTCATGTTTATTGCATAAAGTTACAGATCAGATTAATGAACAGATTATAGTTTTCAGGTTAGTGCTAAAGCTGTTATCCTTTGGGAGGCTGAAGCAGGAGGATTGCTGTGAGTTCAAGGTCAAACTGGGCTACATAGTGAGTTCAAGGCCAGCCTCAACTACATAGCAAGACCCTGTCTCACAACAAAGCAAAACAAAACAAATCTGTTATCTTCTCTTAGCTTTCCATATAACTCTTACCCAGTCCCATTAAATAATTCACTCAGTTATTAATTCATTCTTTTTTTTTTTTTTTTTTGGTACTGGGGATCAAACTCAGGTCCTTGCACTTGCAAGGCAGGTGGCAGAACCACTGAGTTAAATCCCCAGCCCCAAAAATCACAAAATTTAAATGCATATCTAGATGGCTTTCAATACAGGTATATATCTTTTTATGTATCACATATAAAAATAGAAAATACTTTACTATTCTTAAATGTTCCCTGTGCTCTTTTCCAGTCAGTAGTACAATCCTTCTAATTACTGTTCTGATTTCTAGTACTGTGCATTAGTTTTTCCTTTCCTGCACTTATATAAATGGAATTGTGTAGCATATAATGTTTGTTTTATTTATCACTTTGTATTTTAATGAATGACATCACCATTTTTTATTTATCTTTATAGTAATTCTATAAGGAAATTATATTTTACTATCCTTTCTACAGGTGGTAAAATTAACAGTTATGAAATGACATTGGTCATAAGGTCAGTAATTATAAATGAGGCTAAAAATTCGTTCTTCCAACTCTAAATTTCCCCTCCATTTTTTCTCTCTGTTTTTTTCCCTCTCTACTTGGATATTTGTGATGTGGCTAAATGCTATTCCAGAACGCAAAAGGAAAAAAATTGCAGACTTTGAAAATTTGAACTCAAAAACACTTGAAAATTTTAGCATTGTCATAACTAATTATAGTGATTTGATCATCATGCTACAAATATGAATGTAGACTAATTTAGTGATCATATTATTTGAGTTATTACTTTTTGAAAAATGTTGATATTTTAAAAAGTTTAAGCCACCAAAAGGAAATGATTTTTTTAAGTCTCAGTTTTCTAGACCTTTTACTACTGTGTTTTGCGCAGAAAATAACTATTGGAAAATTGTTACTAACAATAGGAAAAAAATAATTATTACCTTAAATAGGTACGAATATATAACTTCGGTCACACTTGATTTTAACAGATGTTTGCTGGTATTTTAAAACATTACTGTGAAGTCTATTTTTTGAAGTGTTTGCAAAACTTAATTGGCCTTGACTACTGAGGAAGGAAATCTCAAAAATAGATATAAGAGAATTAGTACTATGGTACAGGTGGAAAAATAAACCTGAGTTAGGATGTTCCATGATATCTCTAAACTTGGATACTCACCATTTTCTACTTGGAATAATCTCATTGTATTTAATGATGACATAATCAAAGGTTTGAGAAAACACTTTTTCTTCATGTCCCCTCTCATTCAATATCTTAAACTCTGCTCTATTCCTATTTCTATTCAGGTTCAGTTATTTCACACTAACCTTTATAAGTTAAAGCAGCTCTTCAATTCATAACTTCTCATGTTATCCCCCATTTTGTTTTTAGTCAATTCTTAGAAATTACAGGATCATCTTCTCCTAACTACTACCGTAGAAATAATAGTACTAGCTGTTCAGGTCAGGATAATAATTACTACCTAATTTTACCCCACTCAAAGTACTAACATTTCTTCAGAATTCTTCTGAGAAAATAATCGGCTACCAATTATCCATTTAGTAGATATTCATTTTGTTTCTGACTTTGATGCCTCAAAAGCAAAAGCAATGTAAAATCAATAAAGCCACAGGCCTAGAGGTGACAGTTTTCAAATGAATGCTGTCTATTACAGTCACTTAGGGAATTTCTTTTATGACTAAGCCTTAGGAACAGTGTTGAAATGATCCTAAGGGAAAGTAGTATGCAATTAATTGAACTTCTTGAAATTTCTACCTTTTCAAAATTGTCTTGCAGTCAGAGATTCCTTAGAGATGTACAGACAAATTAGAGACATACAGAGTGCATTCTGAAATATTAGGAAACCATAGACTACATATTGGAAAATAGCAACTTTTAGTTCTTCAACATTAAAATGTCTTCTAAAAATGAATGCTTACAATTAATGATTACTCATTTATTCACTCATTTGTCTATTCAGAAAATATACTTCAAAAATCTTAACAGTAACAGTTTTAGGCATTAGAGGACAAAAAAGATTTTGATTTTGGTGTCATGTAGGAGGCAGAAATACATGATGGAAAGCTGTATAACAGGGCAGTAAGACAAGGAGTATCAACAGGCACTACCTAAGGTAGAGGAGCCAGGAGAAAAATTAAAAGGGAAGTGTGGACCTGGTATGTTTGAGACTCAAAAGGATATTTATATCGAGACCCTACTAATGAAGAACGAGAGTAGAAAAAAATTAGAAAAAGACAGAGAGACTGGCCTTTCCAGCAATTGAGTTTGTACTTTATTCTAATTTCAGTGGTGATGGCGTGAAAGAACAGCAATGAAAGAGAATTAAACGTATGTGTGTGTGTGTGTGTGTGTGTGTGTGTGTTGCTACATAGCCCAGGCTAACCTCAAATTTGCTATCCTTCTGCCTGAATCTTCCAAGTAGCTAGGATTACAATAATGCACCATTGCTCCTGACTACAAATCTGACTTTTAGTACAAAAATTATCATTGCTATCAAGAGACTAAACTGCACAAGTCAAAGCTGAGAATGGAGAGCTGTTAGAATAGTGTCTTTAGATCCATGGTGCTAATTTGGGGATGGTCATTCTGTAGGGTATTCTACAACATGGTTTGTTGTAAGGGAATAAATTTTCAACTCAACTTCCATTTGTATTTTTCCCACAAAACTGATCTTCCTAAAAATAGTTAATGTACATTCCACTTTCTTATGTGTTTGTTTGTAATTTTCGAAAGAATGGCTTACCTCTTAGCTACTTAGAACTTGCTATGATACACTGCCCTGGTAAAACCCTTAAGGACACCAAACCAAGGGATATCTAGAAATATGGGATTGGGCACCACAAATGTGAATGACTCTAGTTATGGAACAGCAAATCCTTTTGTGAATTAAGTGATTCCAATTCTTCACTTAAGATTGTTAAAAATATTTTTAGATATATCACAATGTGATTGTTGGTATATAGACAGATTTTCTAATTCAGTAATAAAATTGCCGTAGCAAATGTTCCATTTTCTTATTCATTCATCCACTTACCCATGTGAATATAATGCTCAATTCTTCCATCTATAAACACAAAAAAGAATTTCAAATTTTATATCAATGATATTTTGTAATAATTGTTTTGTATTCTGTAGTCAGCTATTAATAATAATCTCAAAGAAAATTTAATACACAGAACGTAATGATCATAAGAGGTTTTCTTTTTTGGATGTTGAGGATCTTACTAAGTGAATATAGTACAATTTGTTTCTTCATCTGTTGTCAAAGAATACTTGAGGGATTTCTAGTTTTTCATATTTTAAATAAAGATTCTATGAACATTCACATACAAGTCTTTTTATGGAGACATGTTTTTATTTTTCTTTTAAAATTCTTAAGAGTGGAATTTCTGGTTCATATGTATAAATATATATTTAACTTTATAGGAAGCTGCCAAAGTAAAGTAGCTGTGAAGTTTACAGTGTCACTGCCGATGTGTTAGCATTCTGGTTGCTCTACATTTTTACAATCTTTGGTATTTTCAGAAGTTTTAATTTTAGCCATTTTAGTATAGGGTTATGATTCTCATTATGGTTTTAATTTGCCCATCCTGATGACTGCTGATTCTGTAGATTTCTTCATAAGACCACTTGCATACCTTATTCTGTGAAGCGTATGTTGAAATCTTTTTGCCATTCTCTTTAAAATGGAACATTTTTCTTTTTACCTTTGAACTTTAATGTTCTTTATAAATTCTTTTAGGTACGTATTGGAAATATTTTCTTCCACTCTGTGGTTTGATTTTTATTTTTATAAGAGAAATTTTGAAGAACATAAAATTTTAACTTAAAGTCATCTAATTTATTATGATTTTCTTTTGTGATTAAGGCCATTTGTGACCTACCTGAGACATCCTTGCCAGCATAAGGATTGACCCCTTGATTTCTTCAAGAATTTATGCAGGTTTATTTTAAATTTATGACTTTGCTACATTTGTATATGGTACCATGAAGGTACCTTATGCAGATAGAGGAGACAGGCTCATTTTATTCCGTATCTTTTGTCATTTAATAGCACTGACATTTTGAGATTTAATTGACCATTTAAGAATAGATGTACTTTTTTTGTCTTTCAGTTTAATTCCGCAGATTGAAAATATGGGTTTTCTGTTTTTGTTTTTGTTTTGCAGTACTAAGGATTGAACCCAGGGCCTCACACATGCTGAGCAAGGGCTCTGCCTCTGAGCTCCATCCCCCAAACCTGAAATATATCTGTTTATTCATGAAGAAACTATATCAACTTTATTAATGTAGCTTTACAATATGTGTAAATCTTGCAAATTTTTCATAAAAAATTGATGAATCTTTAATGTCCTTTGCACTTATACAGACTTCTTATAATCAAATTGATTTCTACAAAGGAGCTTACATGTATTTTGAAAGGGATACCACTGACTTTACAGATCACCTTAAGGATAGTCTCAGTTTTAATAGTATAGAGTCTTCTATCCCTGCACATAGCACATGTCCATATTTACTTGGTTTCTTTCATTTTTCTCAGCAATGTTATGTTCTTTTCAGTATATAGGTCTTGCATATATTTGTTACAACCAACTCTGTTTTAAGTAATTTAAGCCTTTTAGTGCTTTAAAATGATGTTTTGAAAATATAATTAGTTCATTCACTACACTATTTTTACATTGATTGTATAGCCTAGGATATTACTAAACTGCTTACTATTTTTTGTATACATTTTTGGTACTTAACCATGTTGTCTCTGACTAAATATAATTTTACTTCCTTTTTACATCTTTTCATTTAAAATTTTTTTTTCATTTCTTGCCTTTGCTCTCTGTCTGGGACTTCTAGTTTAATGCTAAACAGAAATGGTGTTTTCAAATATTAATTAAAAGTTTGAGACTTGTTTTATGATCTGTAATACTGTTGATCATGGGGAATATTTCCTGTGTACTTAAACTGAGGATGCATTCTGCACTTGTTGGCAGAGTTCTACTAATGTCATTGGGTTAATTGAGGTTGTTATAATCTTATATATATTCATTATCACAAATATTTATCTTTTAGGGTGTTTCATGTGCAGGAACTGTCTAATATTAGTATAATCAGTTCAACTTGGTCATGTTTAATTTTGAAATAAACATTTTTCTATCCACATGTCTTTAATCTTACTGAGTTTTTACATTTAAAGTATATTTCTCAAAGACAATATACAGTTGGTTCTTAGTTTAAGAATACATTTTTATAGTATCTGTATTTTAGTAAAGATGTTTAGGCAGTTTGGCGGTCATATAGTGATAGATGTAATGAGGATTGTCTAGCACTCTACTGTTGGTTTTCTATTTGTCCACCCATTTAAAGAAATTTCTTCCTAATTTTATATTTTTTGGATTTAATGAATATTTGTTGTTTTTTTATTTTATCTCCTTTTCTGGCTTAAAAGATATAATTCTTTAATTTTGTGTGTTTCACTAAGATTTACAATATGTATCTTTATCACAAATTACTTTCAAATAATTGTGTACCATTCATACAATGAATTCTATATTACCTTTTCATTTGTATCTATCTTATTTATCATTTTGTAATTTTATTTTTATATTTGATACAAACCACAAATTGTCTTTTAAAGAAATTTAATAGAAAGAAACATTTATATTGTTCTGTGTTTATTGTTTATTGTGCTCTGCATTCCTTAAATTGATTCAGATTTCCATTTGATCTAATTGTTTTTCAGCTTAAAAATTTTCCTTTAACAGCTCTTTTTCTGTAGTTCTACTGGAGATAAAATCTATCAGCATTTGTTTTTGTGAAACTGTCCTTTTTTTCCTTTTCCTTTATTTTGGAAGTATATTTTCAGTTAAAAATTGATGTGGTTGTTTCTCTCTATATCTCTTCTCCTGTTCTCTCTGACCCCTCTCTTGCTACCTGACTTTTATTTGGTCTGTTAAGAATCTAGTGGCATAATTACCTTTCTTTAAATTTAAAGTGCTTTCCCTATATATATAGCTCTATTTAATGTTTAAGAAATTTTCAACAATTTTGTATGATGTATTTGGGGATATTTGATTTAGGTGTCTTTTTTTTTTTTTTACAGATTCTTAAAAGTTGCATATGTGAATTGATATTTCTCATAGAATTTGAAAAACTTACCATTCTTTTCTCAGATTATTTATTCTTCTTTCTTTTCTGAGACTTCAGTTATAGGAATGCTTAGTTTCTTAGATTGACCCTTAAGTTCTGTAGAAATTGTTCATGATTTCAACTATACTTCTCTCTTCTTCAGTTCAAATAGTTGATAAACCCCTTTCATCAAGTCAGCTTTTTTTTTCAGTGACTAAGCAGCTGCCAAGCCCATCTAGTAAACTATTCACTTCAGATGTACTGTTTGCTTTACAATTTCCATTTGGTTCTTTTTTTATATATATTTTTTTGGTTCCGGGGATCGAACTTGGGTCCTTGTGCTTGCGCAGCAGGCGGCGAAACCACTGAGCTAAATCCCTGGCCCCATTTGGTTCTTTTGAATAGATTCCATTTATCTTTTCATTGTGCTCATGTTTTTCTTAATTCTTTAAACATAGTAACAACAATAATTGTTTTAAAATCCTTGTCCTCTGATTTTATTTTCTCGTTCTCAGATTTGTTTTCATTGACTGTATTTTTTTCTACTTGTGAAATGTTAGTTATTTGATTGGATGACAGATACTGAAATTGTTTATCTGGACTTTGTTGTTTTCCTTTAGAATGTTGACTTGTTTTGACATGCATTTAACTCATGTTTGGGTCAGCTTTTAAATTTTTAGCTATGTTTTAAGGTCTAGGAAGTAAGGTGTAAAGTTACAATTACTCTAGGGCCAATTCATTGTTTCTTTTAAAGCATAGACTTTCCAGAACTTCAAATGGACGTCTCAAGTGTCAACAGAGGTTCCATACTTTTGATGCTCAGAACTTTTATCTCTTGACCATGTGTGAGTTGTGTTCATTTTCTAACTTTCAGCTACTTTGTTGTTCTATTTTTCATTAATTCTCTACTTAGCATTGTAAAGTCTTATTCTAATAATTCAAATTGGTGTTCAGCCAAAAACTCAAGAAAATTGCTATACAGACTTTGGATTATTTGGTGTAAGTGAACTTTTGAATCTTCTCCCTCAGAAGTTCTTCCTGCTTCAACATGTCAGGCTTTTCTTTCTGTGTCTATTGCTTCAAGTGACAATTATGTTCTGCTTGGGCTTTCCCTAATTGTACATGGTCTGTGAACACCAGCATGCACAAAGCAGGCTATAGTTGTGGGTCTCATTTTGCTTTCTTTGTGTCAGAAATCACTATGTGGTATTTCTTTCTGTCCAGTATTAGCAATTGTTCAAAAACTGTCCAGTTTTCTGGTTCTTTGTAGTAGAAGGAATCATTTGGAATAAGTTATTCTGTCTTGTCCAAAGGTTTGAGGTAGTGAGTGTTAACTTATTTCTTTTTCTTTTTTTTTTTTTGGTACCGGAGATCGAGCTTGGGACCTTGCGCTTGCAAGGCAGGTGCTGAAACCACTGAGCTAAATCCCCGGCCCATTAACTTATTTCTATTTATCATTCATTAGACCTTTGACCAAGAGATATAACAGCTTAGCTTTATACAACAGTATTGGTAAATTGTTACTGTTGCTTATAACTATTTAAATACACAATAAAAATTTTAGCTTCATTTAATAATGTGCAATGGGAAAAACATAAATTTCTCAAATCTTTTAGGAAGTGCATAAAAATTTTTGAAGACAACAGTATTAGAAATTGAAGTTCAGGTGAAAGACAATGGTACTAGATCATAGTTGTGGTAGAAATGGGAGGAGTGAGGTTGACATAAAATTTAGTTGTATAAATGGAAGAAAGAAAAACTTATTTAACTAGTTCAGTATTCTGTTTAGCATTTTTTTGTATATTTTCTCCTTTAATTAAAAAATAGGCAAATGGGTATTGGAGTAAAGGAATATTGACAATTAAGATTTCATATTCTCATGTGTTAAGAAACAGAAAAAAGTTATATAATAGTTTGTAAAAATATTTAAGTGAATAATTCATGAATGTATATTAACTCACTCTTTTGCATCAATTTAGAATTATCATATAGGAAGTTATGCTATTATATTAAATGTATTTGATGCATGAGATAGTATTAGGTATGCTAAAAAGATACGACTTGCATGCTGATTTTTTTTCTCTGTGCAGCAGGTTTCCATTTTTTATTTCAAAATAATACAAGTAGATATTGATAAAGAAAATGTTTTTTAAAAAGTTTTCTTGGGCCAGGGATTTAACTCAGTGGTTCCACTGCCTGCCTTGAAAGCTCAAGGTCCCGAGAGTTCAATCATTGGTACCTCCCAAAAAAATTATCTAAATAGTCTTCTTCTATGAAAAAATAAAGCAAAATTTCATAACTAATTGAAGAATAACATTGGTTAATATACTGTGTACCATAATCTTAAAAGAATGGCCAAAATGTTCGAGTAGAAGTCATAGACAAAAAAGACTCTTACACAAAAGCAACAAATAAATAATAGCACAAAACTTTCTTTTCAATGAACTAAGAGGACCTAGTGGTATAAACGGAACAAATTTGCATATATATTGAAATATTTTGAAATCACAAAATATACAACTTGGTCAATTATTATAACTTCTCCCTACTTCCTATTTCTCTATCTTCTTTTTTTCTTCATGTTGATGTTTTTAAGAATTACAATATGTTAAAATTGTAAGATATATTGAATAAGAAAGTGGATGTAATATAGGAATAAATCCAAACTGCAATACTATAGGCAAGAGCTGATAACATTTTTGAGAGTGTTATAAAATGCAAACATAGTGAGACTAGAAATGTAGAAATATTTCTATACTGTCAATACAATTTCTGTACCACCTTTCCTAAGAAAGGAATTTTAAATAAATTTATGTAATGAAACTTTGAATAGAAGACAATGTTTATGTCTCTGGAACAACTGCTGTGTTCTAAAACGAAAGACTATGACCTCTATTTTATTCCCCCAAAATATATGATGTCTCTTGGTATAGTTAGAGTTCATTTCTTTTTTTTCTTTTCTTAAATTCATTTATTGGTAGATTTTATGTATACAACACAATTACATTTCTCATTGGGAATTGTACCTTTACATAATGCATCTTGGTTCTTATTTTTTCCCCATTCCTAGCCCTCTCTTC